>VXBC01001353.1:139579-268988 GCA_013399945.1 Ploceus nigricollis | reverse complement strand
ATATGGAGAGCAAACTTTGAATGAAGTTTGAGCTGAGTGAACAGTTCTAGCTCTATCAAAATGAGGGGAAAACAGGAGGTGGAGAGGGGGTTAGATATGGAGAGCAAACTTTGAATGAAGTTTGAGCTGAGTGAACAGTTCTAGCTCTATCAAAATGAGGGGAAAACAGGAGGTGGAGAGGGAGTTAGATATGGAGAGCAAACTTTGAATGAAGTTTGAGCTGGGGGCGCTGCAGTTCGGGGTTCCGTTGAACACAACATTTTGTTTCAGCTTCACAGAGAAGTCCATCCCCAGTGTGATCATCTCGCACCGCTACAAGGCCCAGGACACCCCGGCCCGCAAGACGTTCGAGCAGGCCCTGACCGGGGCCTTCATGTCGGCCGTCATCAAGGACCTGCGGCCCAGCGCGCTGCCCTTCGTGGCCAGCCTGATCCGCCACTACACCATGGTGGCCGTGGCTCAGCAGTGCGGTGAGTGCAGGGGACACAGCTCCTGGCACCTCCAGGAGAGCTGGGCACAGCTCGGTGCTTTTACACACAGCTGTTTGTTTTAAAAATCACAGTATTGCAGTTGCTTCTGGGTAACTATGCTGGATTTTTGTTTGACGGTAGAATTATGTTTTAATTCTTTAGAGCAGTGGGAATTATTAAACAAATTTTAAAAAGCGATCAGTCACCTAATAATGCTCTGTAAATGCTACAGCCGGTGAAATAACTGCAGCATGGAACAGCTTAGACAGTTCCAGAGCATTTGTGTAACTTAATACTCACAGTACTATTTGCAGATGGTCTTTAATTAGGTTGTTTCCAGTTGTGGTTTTGAAGGACCTTCATGAGGAATTAAGTAAATGTTGGAGCATTGCAGTGTCTTATATCCAAGAAGAAAACTTTTTGTTTGGGCTGTATGACAAGTAATTTGGGAAAAGGGATATTATAAGCATATCACTCTTCATTGTCACATTAATGTAACTGGGATTTTTATGACTCTTCATTTTTAATTAATCTTCTTGCAGTGCATAGTCTAGTGCATAGAGGAAAATATTCAAGAAGATGTAATCTTTTTTTCTTCTAGGAGTGAAGGATGCCTTACAACCCATTTTTTATGCAAATAGGCACAGGGCTTACTGTTTTTGCCATCAGCTAGTCCGAGGAGTAGTAAAATCGAATTAAAAGACTATTCATATTGAAATATCCATTGTTTTATCTTTATTTCCCCTCCCCCCCATTCCCTGTTACAAATTCCAGGTCCTTTCTTGCTGCAGTGCTATCAGGTTGGGAGCCAGCCTAGCACAGCCATGTTTCACAGTGAAGAAAATGGGTCAAAAGGCATGGATCCCTTGGTGCTTATTGATGCCATAGCAATCTGCATGGCATATGAGGAGAAGGAGCTCTGCAAAATAGGAGAGGTGGCCCTAGCAGTGATATTTGATGTTGCAAGCATCATCTTGGGTTCAAAGGAAAGGGTAAGATTTTTAAAAGTGTATTGAAATGATTGAGTTTCAGCCAATGCAACTTTGCTTCTAAAATTCTGGAGGCTACCAGTAAGCTGGGAAAAGGAAACTGATCAATTTCTTTCTTTCCAGGCTTGTCAGCTTCCCTTGTTTTCATACATTGTGGAACGTTTATGTGCTTGCTGTTATGAGCAAGCTTGGTATGCTAAACTAGGAGGTGTTGTGTCCATTAAATTTCTTATGGAACGGCTGCCACTGATCTGGGTCCTCCAGAACCAGCAGACTTTCCTGAAGGCACTTCTCTTTGTTATGATGGACCTAACTGGAGAGGTATGTAATGAATGAATTTCATCAAATAGTGTGGGGAAAATTTCTGGCCTTAAATTCACACAGATGGAACTCTTAGTAATCTTGAGTTTGCTGACCTTCAGAACGCATTTTACCTGCAAGAGTTAATGAATTCTAGTAATTTTAACTCAAACCAAGATCTGAAGTTAGGAGTGAGGTCAGATTTTTCCACATAACTTGGCTCAAGTTTTTGAGGTTACACTTGCTGGTTTAAGACTAGAAATGTACAGGCCACATGTAGATCACAAAAGAACACAGATTCACTGTCACTTACCACAGAATCACCGAGCTTAGCTGGAAATCAGAATCACAGGATTCGTCAAAATCAAATTCTAAGTTGATGAGTAATGTGTAGATTTGTGGTCTTTGTTCTGTACTTAGCTGATAAAAATGATCTCTGATGCCTCAGGTTTCCAATGGAGCAGTTGCTATGGCAAAGACCACATTAGAACAGCTCTTGATTAGATGTGCAACTCCTTTAAAAGATGAAGAAAAAACTGAAGAAATCCTTGCAGCACAGGAAAAGTCTTTCCATCATGTCACACATGACCTTGTTCGAGAAGTGACCTCTCCAAACTCCACTGTGAGAAAACAAGCCATGCATTCCTTGCAGGTGCTTGCACAGGTCACTGGCAAAAGTGTCACAGTCATCATGGAGCCACATAAGGAGGTAAGCAGAAATATTTACTGAACCCCAGCTTAAAGTTGTTTTCCAGTTTGGATTTGCAGAAATGCTTTTCTTGGTATGTTTTTCCACACTAGTGAATTAAGTTCGTTGTGCTTTGATAGCATATGTTTGTCATTTGCTAAGTTTTGTTGTTCAAACATACACAATGGCTGGAGCACTATAGAGGTTCATACGGGCTCTGCCTGATTCTTAGCCAGTATTTATAGTGTGTTCAGGTTGATTTACTTCCTTAAATTATGGGCTGCTCATCTTGCCACAAATCAGACATAGGCTAGGCCATATAGACATTACATTTTGACACTCAGTTTTGTTATTCTCTAAATATGTGGCATTACTGCTATGCCTTTCCCTATCCAGAAGGAGACTATAAAGTTAAAAGCGGGTTGAAATAACTTTTGGCTAGATACTCCTTAAAGCTGGTATTGTTTAGGCTTTTGGAAGATAATTGAAAGCACCTAAGTCTTAAGGGCCATGACAACATTCCAGATTATGCTGAGAATCTCCCTAATTGATATCTTATTTTGCTAAAGCTGTTTAATGAGGAAAGTGAGAAGTTGATGTAATGGAAAAAAGTTACACTAACTTTTTTGGTTTTTGGATGTTTTAGGAGCTTAAAATATTCTTGTTTCTTGACTGTTTGAAATGCTTCAGTCTATGAATTTCTTTGTTGTTCATGATGTTGTGTGAAGTTATTAAATATCATAGATCTGTTCACAGAGAATATGTATTAATTACAGCTATTACACTGTTTTGCAAACTGACTGTGAATCAAAATAATTCAGAGAATTACTTTTTCTCTAGCTTAATTTTTTCTCAAGACACATCTGGAGCCACAGTAGAAAATGGATAGAAACCTAGAGCCATGACTAATGGTGTCTTCTCAGTGGCTGGGTCTGTGGGGTCATTTCAATAGCTCCTAATTCAGTAATCTAAATTACATCACATAGGTACTCCAGGATATGGTTCCTCCTAAAAAACATTTGCTTCGGCACCAACCTGCAAACGCCCAGATTGGCCTGATGGAGGGAAATACATTTTGCACAACCCTGCAGCCCAGATTGTTTACAATGGATCTGAATGTTGTGGAACACAAGGTTTTCTACACAGAGGTACTTTGTTTTTATGTTCTCATCTTTGAATGTAGATGCTTCTGTATGATGGTGTTAGTACTTTCATTGTTAAAAATACATATTTTTCTTTGCGTATTTTAAACTTTGACTGAAATGCAAGAATTTCCCTTTTGAAACATCAGGCAAAGTCTGCTTTGCCTGCAGGAGTCAATGAATGCAGAAGATCCTCTGGTTTTGAGTTAAGACAAAAACAAAGTGCTGTAGATGAAAAGCTGGCTGTAAAGGTGGGGGTGAGATAGTGGTGTTTCAATCTGAGTAACAATATTAAAATGATTGTTTATTTTTTTCCCTAGTTACTGAATTTATGTGAGGCTGAAGATGCTGCCCTTATGAAACTACCTTGCTACAAAAGTCTTCCATCACTTGTACCTCTTCGAATTGCAGCCTTAAGTAAGTAAAACCTCCTAAACAAGACTTGATGCAGTTAAGTGTCCTTGTGAGCAATGGGCAGTCTGCTTCCTGAGATCAGCAGAAAACCTGAGCACTGGAAGACTGATGACTGCTCTCCAGAGGTTACAGTTTAATGGAGAGAATAATGGGAAAGTATTGCTGCCTTCTTAATGACTAGAATTCAGTTTTCTGAAAGGAACCCAAAATATTTTAAGATTAATTATGTTATAAAGCATTAGGAAAACGATAGAATGTTAATAGGATTCTCATTCTTTTACTATTTTATGATGCCTGTTGATTTTGGCAATGCATACAGTACTTTAGCTGTCTGCAATTTGAGATGACATAAAAAGAAACTATAAGAGAAGCGGTGTAGAATTAGGGTTTATTTTCTTCTCTCCTTTGAAATTGAGTTAACAAAGAGAACAAATTTACTTTGATATTTGCAGATGCTCTAGCTGCCTGCAATTACTTGCCTCAGTCAAGAGAGAAAATCATTGCTGCACTTTTCAAGGCTCTGAATTCAACAAATAATGAGCTGCAGGAGGCAGGAGAAGCGTGCATGAGAAAGGTGACTGTATTAAAACAACGTTCCTTTTGAGGCCATTGTTCTCTCTGCTTTACTTCCTTGGTACAAGACTTCTTGGGAAAGTTCTCTACAGGAAATATTGTTGCTCTGTTCAGTTTTTGTTAGTGATGCTGATAAAAGTTTGTGTCAGATGTGTTTGGGATTTTAACTTTGCCATAAGGAATTATCGATGTTGCAATTAAGAATTATAAGTTATTGGATAAGGACCATGGTAAATCTTCCAGTCTTTCTGTGCAGTATTTCCCTCTTTCTGTTGGTCTGGTCTTTGTAAATGAGTCTTCTAAATAGCTTCAGTCCTTCTCAGCTGTTTTGCAAATGTGCAGGCTTGGCTTTATTGTAAAAGCTCTTCCCATGTTTTGTCTGTGTTCCTAAAAGAAGTGGTGGAGATCCCATAGTTGGTTTTGGAAAAGTAAAGCAGGGCAATAGAGTTAGACCTGCATCACAGTGTGATAGGCACCTTAAGGAACAGGACCTTCTGGCTGTCCTGTTTGTGGTCAAAATCAGTGTCCTTGCCTTACACTGCCCTGTCTGACCTGTGGATGCTACATTATCATCTGTAAAGGCTGGAAGGACAGGGAAAGGATATTCTTTCATCATGATTTGTTGTTCAATAGCTGTGCCTAATTCTGATTCAGCAAGATTTTCGTTCTCTTCTTCTAAATGAAAAGAAAAAAGCTAATGAAATTACTTACAGCCTCTTTGTAATGCTGTGTAGATGGGCTGACATGGAACAGAGGCTATAAGTGCAGTAATACTGGTGGTTTGCATTTTTTTGTGCCATTGACTGGCCAGAGGTTGTGTGACTTTTTATGTCACTGTAGTCATGAGAGGGAATGTACTTACTATTTTTGGCTTGTTAACAACACAGTTGGGTTGAGAGGTAGCAAATAAGGGTTGTTCTGACCTATACATCAGATTTGTCGGATTGTTTTTTTCCTGGGATAAACTCATGCCCACAGGATATTTGGTTATGACAGGAAATATTCCCTCTGGCTGCTTGCAGCCAGGCTCTTTTGACCTTTTCTGTTGCTCAGGATGCATACAGATTGTAACACAGAAATTTGCTCTATTGCCTTTAGCCAGATTCACAGGCAGTTCTTAATATAGTGTCTGAGTAATTTGTTCATAGCTGTGTATTTAATTTATAGCTGTAGCAGTTTTTCAGTCTGTCTGTAATTATGATCTCCTACTTGATTATTTTATGCAATGTCCTCCTGTGTGTCAGAAACACCTCAGTGCTTCCCAAATCCATCTTATCACTGTGTATATTTCCAGCACTAGATGTTGTTTGAACTATTGTACTGAAGGAGCAAAATAAAAATCAAGTCAACTGAATCTATTTTAAGAAGAATGCTTGCACAAAAGTCATGTCCCTCTCCACCTGTATCTTAATTGTGCACTCTCTTGCAGTTCTTGGAAGGAGCTACCATAGAAGTTGATCAAATTCATACCCACATGAGACCATTGCTGATGATGCTGGGAGACTATCGGAGTCTGACCCTCAACGTTGTGAATCGTCTGACCTCAGTCACTAGACTTTTCCCAAACTCTTTCAATGATAAATTCTGTGATCAGATGATGGTAAGCCCATCCAAGTTTTTATTTTAGATCTTCCAGAAGAAATTTTCTTCTAGCTATTATTTTTATTGGCAAAAAATCAAAGAAAGTAATGACTCAATGTATATGTTAGAAGTAAAAGATTTTTGTTTCACTATTAATAAAAAAACCCCATTTCTTTAAATATTTTGAGTATATTTCTAAAGGGCTTGTAAACCAAAAAGTTAAGAGATTTTATTTTTTTACTGAAGACATAATTAGTTATGATAAGGTTTGCTTGGACAATATTTATCTTTAAGCAAGGTGCCACGTGCACCTTTAACAATTTTACTTCCCAATGCACTTAATCTGTTTTGGTGCTTTCTTGATTTATAAAATCCTGGGAGGTATTACTCTGCTTATTTGCAGTGTTTAAACTGAATATGTGAATTCTTTATCCCCTTTGCATGAATATTTAAATGCATACACATCAAGGAAGTCATCAAAAGACTATCAGATTTGAGTTTTTTGTATATATATATATATGTGCTTATAATCCCTGCTTTCTTGAATATGGAGAGGACTTCTAGCAACAGTAGACTTTTCAACCAGAGGGATTGAAAATAACTGATAATTCTTCCCTTTGTTTCCTTCAAAGAATTATTTTTGCCTCTATATTGTCTCTTGTAGCATATGCTAAAATGGATCAGTCTAATTAGAATAATAATACTAATTATCCTTTCTTTGTAGCAACACCTGCGTAAATGGATGGAAGTTGTAGTTATTACGCACAAAGGTGGCCAACGGAGTGATGGAAATGTAAGTTAATGAATGCTTTAATGTGAGAAGAGAAGAAATAAATAGTATTAATGTTTTGGAATTAAAGAACTCATTCAGTTGTAAATGCTGCCATAACTGATTACACAGTGATGCTTTGTTACAAGCTAACAGACTTGTTGGATTGAATATAGAATATTCAATATCTGTTAGAAGTCTCAGTAAGAGGAGCTTCTTATCTGCTGACAATGGTTACTGTAGAGACTGTTCTAGGTTAGTGTGGGAACAGCTCAAGTATTTGTATTTCTTTTCCCCCTCAGGATTTTCTGCTTAGAAATCTGTTCTTCACTGGGATGGCTGATGAGCTCAGCAGCATAATCCCCCATTTTTCATTAATATGTTTGATGTTCATAACGTAGCCTTTTGAAAATTATACATAATGATAACATAATCCCAGTTAATTTAAAATTTAATTTATTTAAACCAAGTTCAATATTTACTAGTTGAGATCACATTAAAATCACTCTCCCAGTGAAACTAATGGCCTCAGTGTAGAAGCATGGGAGGCTGATCAGTTCTCTTATAAATGGAAAACTGTGCAGTGTAATGTCAATACTGTGTGCTCTTAGCAGTACTGATGGGAATTCCTGCTTCAGTGCAGTTTCCTGTACATTACCAGAAGTCCCATAATACTGTTAATGTTTTACTAAATGCTTTTATTAAGTGTTGAGAATTGTGATTGCACCTAAAGAAAAAAAATGGGGGGAATTCTATTAATATCTTTGTTTTTCAAATTAGAATGAAATTACATTGGCTTTTTATTTCCCTCAAAACATAGAAATGGCTTAATGGCTTTTCATTTCTCTTTCCTGTCATTGCAAAGAGAGCTTTTAATCTGAATTTGGTCATTGCTTTATATTAGACCTAGATGTTCTCTAATGAAATAGAATAAGATTGGTTTCTTATGTTTTAACTAAAACACTGTGCATTCTTCAGTTAACCTCATTTTATTAATGCCAGAGTAGTTCTAAGGCCTTCATGTATTTTTGGGATTCACTTTTCCCCAAATGTGATGATTACAGATATCTTGCAGATCTTTTTGTAGCAATAGTTTTTTAAACCACAGTGTGGCACCTCCAGAACAGTTTTTATTTGTCACTAAGTCATGTTTATTTGGGAATTCCCCTGCTTTTAATGTTTTTGTTGATGTTTTGTGCGTAATTATGTGTTTAGAGAGATAAGTTGAGTGGGGAATGCATGCCAGACACTTGAGAAAGACTCTGCTACCACATCTTGAGGGACATGAGAAGTCTGGAAACATTTCAAGTAGAATTGTGTCAATGCAAAGCTGATTGAATATTACTTTGGAGCAACAGCTAGGAAGCAGCAAAGTTTCCTTAAAAATAAGAACTCTAGGAAACTGCAGGAGAACACAGCTTGGTCTTTGTACAATTGCTGTGGCAGGCTGTGTTCATGTGTCTGTATGTATATTGTGCTTTTGAAAAACAGGGATGGGCAAACTTTGTCGCTGGCATTTCACTTTCTCTCCTTTCTGCATGATCCTAGTGAGATTCCAACATCTGAGACACTCATTAAAAGTGTTGGAGAGCAAGTTGGAGCATTCAGACTGTGTGGTTGAGTAGAGGAGGTGGTAAACACTCAGTGGAGAGCAGAACTGACCAGGAAAGTCTGATGTTCCCTCCTTGTACTGGTGCTGTTCAAGCATTCCATCCTTTTCCAGCAGCATGGGATGAAGGTGCCCTTTGATGGTGTCAGGCAGTTCTCCAGCATTGTGCAGATAAAGGCTGGTCAGCAAGGCCTCTTACAGAATAGTTAAAAGGTCTGTGGAGTGAATTTTCATATGAAAATGGTAACTACAGACAAACTGAAAAATTAGTTAGAAATGCTACATAGTGATGACAGTTGTAAAGATCCACGCTGATGCCAGAATAACTAAGCCTTGTTCACCTAAATAATTTGACAGTCCTGCTGTGATCCTGAGCTGTGATCTGGCTGTTTAGAGGAATGAACAAATTAAAATGTAATATATTAAGTAGTGATTAAAATCTAATTTGTTGGTCCAGGGGATAAAATATTTGATTTAAACCTTTCTTCCTCTCTTCCTTGTCTCTTCAAGGAAAGGCATGGGATTTCAGGTCATGTCTGGTAATTGAAAGAATAAGTTTTGAGTAGATGGTTGCCTCTACTCTCTTGTGAGAGGGTGGAAATTTCAAGGTGGAAATTCTGCATTACGGCCTAGGAGGAGTTTAGAGGGCTTGGTAGTGCAAGTGCTGAAAGTGGTTTTGTAATAGATGGTGGCCAAATTTGTCTTCAAAGATGCTAAAATGTTGTTTCTCCTGACTTAATCATCTTTATTATCTTTTTATTCAGTCTAAATATTTGAGAAGCTATGTCTGATCGATGTAAAAGTAGAAAAAAGGATGAGTTTCATCTTAGTTCTTTGGAGGACAATTTGGAGCGTGTGAGATGCTCATTGTCTCCATTCCTTCCGTTTGAGATGAGGAAGTAGCTGAAGTTAGACTGCAGCCTGAAGAATGGAATGTGCTGCTGATTTGTACATTTATTTGATATTTTTGTGGGCTTTTTCCTTTCATGCTGTGACTTCTGTTTTGGTTCAGCCTGCCACGGAAGGGGTAGAGGTGAGAAACTCAGTGCAGGCACCAGGAACTTTTTTTGTTGTTATGGTTTCTTTTGTTGTTGTTGTTTTGTTTGGTTTTATTTTTTCTTTTAACTTGTGATTTGTTAGTTTTATTGTTGTGTTTTGGGCACAGTGCATTGTGCCTTTGAGTGCAGTGCTGTGAATTGTCTTCTGTTTGTCTGTGCAGAGCTGTTTTGATCACGTTGCAGTTAAGGATGTTGGGCATGTTTGTACTAGGAAGAGCAGGATTTTTAGTTTCTGTGAAGGCATAAGTGGTTTCAAAAGGTTTTTATGTATTCTCAGCCCTGCACTTCAGTCCATGAGAGGGGTCTTGTGGGGTCTGTCTGGGCAGATCAGGTTAAAGGAGTGGAGCCTAATGCTTTGTGTTTAAATTCAGTTGAGAAAATGTAATGCACTTGATAAAATAATCTTGGATACTGGAACTTGGTTTTAGAGAGATGGTGAGGGTGGTTTCGTTGTTTTGTTTTTTCCTTTCCCTTTTCTTACTGAAGGAAATCTGCACTCTAGCTAGCTGAAATGCAGTCTCTAAATCGCACAATGGAAAAAAAATGCAAAATTATTTTGGACTCCTGGAGAATTTAATATCTAGTGAGAGAACAGAGCTGACTTTACAGTAACCAGCTGTTTGTGAGATAGGCTGAACAGTGCTGTGAGCAAGCTGAATCTCTCTTCATATGTAGTCTGGGGGTGTGGGGTGCATAGCAGAAATGGTTTAGGTGGAAGGCTTGGCTGTTTGATGTTTTGCCCACTTGGTGTAGAGCAGTGAGCACTCTGTAACTCCCCCATCAGCACTATCATTACAGTGTTTAGCTCTTACCTGTAAAACACCACTCTGCTGGAGAGGAAAATAAAATTTAAACCATGATATTACCAGAGGGGGTAGAGCAGAATTCCACAAGTGCAATTTTTTCATGCATTATGGGAAGTAGATGCTGTGTATATGTTAACCTTTTGCATTTGGCTGCTGGCTATGCTAATACAGGGGGAAAAAAAGAAGTAAGATGTGTGATACTGTTTTTATACATTGTAGCCAGTGATATTTATTTGTGTTTCTTTGTATCTGTAGGAAATGAAGATTTGTTCAGCAATTATAAATTTATTCCATCTGATCCCAGCTGCCCCACAGACTCTGGTTAAACCTCTTCTGGAAGTTGTTATGAAAACAGAACGAGCAATGTTAATTGAGGTAAAAGTGGAAGTTAACATTGCTGAAATTTTGGTTTTATAGTCTTCTTAAACATTAGTGTATGATAATTATAGTATTTTAAATATGGTGTGAGAACATTTGATGCTAAAATATGCTCTTCAAGCCTTTAGGAGGTATTAACATTTGCCTTACACCCTTAGAAGTGAAGTTTTGAAAGTGTCAATAAATTCTTATCATGCAAGTTCTGAACATTTTGTATCTGTATAAATGCCAAGTCAAATGTATTTTTCTGAGTGATAGTAAATTAGTGGGAAATACTCTATACTCTGCATTTTTAATTTAAGGTTTTGAATTTTTCAGGCTGGCAGTCCATTCAGGGAACCACTGATAAAGTTTTTGACACGTCATCCATCCCAGACTGTGGAGCTGTTCATGATGGAAGCCACTTTAAATGATCCACAGTGGAGCAGAATGTTTATGGTAAGCTGTGTGGGGAGAGGAGCAGGAAAAAGCCCTCAGCTTGACAAATCTGGTGAACAAAAAGGTTTCATCTTGTGCATCTTTTTTGCTTGTATGACCTTGTAGTCCTTAATCATGGTCTTACTCTTGACTGCAGCATTCCTGTTCCTGGTTTTGTATTTGTTTGTCCTGAAGTGTTGATTTTATACCTTTCCAGATCATGTAAGGCTATTACTGAAGTGTAGATGTTATTTTTATATACATGAAATATAACCTCTGCAACTTTAGTATGGAATATAAAAGCTACAGGATGATATAGTCGCCTGGTATTTCGGCTTTTAAAGGTTATTAAAATTATTTCTTCGCCTTTTGCAGAGTTTCTTGAAACATAAAGATGCCAAACCTCTGCGGGATGTACTGGCAGCTAATCCCAACCGATTTATCACCCTGCTGCTGCCTGTGGGCGCCCAGGCAGCCGTGAGACCCGGCTCCCCCAGCACCACCACCATGCGTCTTGACCTGCAGTTCCAGGCTATCAAGGTATTCATTTATCTTGTTTGTCTCTGCACTGGACAGCTGAAACCTCTTCAGCTACAAGCCTCTTACATCCAGGCTTTCAGTGTGTGTCTGTATTGCAGCTCATAGAAAACCACTTGTAAAAATGTGGAGTGTTTGTAGTCAGAGCTGCTCTGAGAAGGGAAAACAGACTCAAATTAACTCTGCTTTTTTGGTCAAGTAGGATACAAGAGGACAGCATGACAACAGAAACAGAAATTTATTTTTTTTAACCTGAACTATTTTGTATTTCACTCTTTTGTTTTGCTGTTGAATATTTTAGAACCCTTAATTGACCTTAAGCAAGTGCTCATATATCATTGTTCTCCTGACAGATCTCTTGTGTGTTGACTGTGCATTTGTCTTGTTTTGCTTTGGACAGATCATAAGTATTATTGTTAAGAATGATGAATGTTGGTTAGCAAATCAACACTCCTTGGTGAATCAGCTGAAACGTGTATGGGTGAGTGAAGCTTTTCAGGAGAGACATAGGAAGGAGAATATGGCTGCAACAAACTGGAAAGAGCCCAAGCTGTTGGCCTATTGCTTACTGAATTACTGCAAGTACGTAAAAACCTTTAGTTCCTAGACCCTGCATGTATTTTTTAAATTTTAATTTTGAAAATACCGTAAAGGTATATAGGCCTACTAAAAATGGTTTGCAGTTATTGAAGAGAAAGTGTAATATATTTCATAATACTGCCATTAGCTTTAAAACCATGCCTGTGGTACTGGCTGCTCTTGCTTTTCTGCTCCTTTAAAAGATTAATTTCATCAGCATAGTAATTTGTGTATTTTTTTCACAGAAGCTTTGTATTTTGTGTGTTTTCACAGAAGGAATTATGGTGATATAGAGTTACTCTTCCAGTTGCTTCGAGCTTTTACAGGCCGATTTCTCTGCAATATGACTTTCTTAAAGGAATACATGGAAGAAGAGATCCCCAAAAACTACAGTATTCCCCAAAAACGGGCTTTGTTCTTCCGTTTTGTAGACTTGAATGACCCAAACTTTGGAGATGAGCTCAAAGCCAAGGTAACTAAAGAAATTAAATCAAAGAAGCCTGGTATTTAGGTTTAATTTTCTTCTTGGGAACTAGGGCAACAAAACTCCCTTACTTAAATGTCAACGAGTTTGGTAATTGGCAGAGTCATTTAGGTGAAAATATCATACCTGAAGAAGAGCGATAATAAACAGAGACAGCAATTCATCTTGTGTTCAATGCTGCATTAGTTTACACTTTCTAGGAATCTATGCCCTTGGAAGGAAGAAAAGGGGGGGGAAAAAATGGATGTGTGTCTTTTTTCTTGGGGTTTATGTATAGTTTCCTTTTGTAACTCAGTGAGTGTGTCCAACAGGCAAGTTTGCATGTGGGAGTACTTGAATGTTGGCTGCCATTAGAAGAATATAGTAGTACAGTAAAACTTGTTTTATATTCTGTAGGTGCTGCAGCATATCCTGAATCCTGCTTTCTTGTACAGTTTTGAAAAAGGAGAAGGTGAACAGTTGTTAGGCCCCCCAAACCCAGAAGGAGATAATCCAGAAAGCATCACTAGTGTTTTTATAACAAAGGTAACAATCTGTTTACATTGAAGTATTTGAAAATTAAAGCAAAAAGTTGTTCCTCTCATTTGATTTTTCATCCTCATTTGATTTAGTTGTTCTGTTCTGAATATTATGGTCTGTTATGTCAAATTGCTTCATAATGTTGAATGTGAGATCCATTAGTCATCAGTAGAATGGGACTACAGTTTTCAGTTTGTGCTGTTTTCATATCTGGAATGTGGCTTTAGAAATGGGCCTTACCTGGCTATAATCCCAGTCTTTTTTGTAAGGAAAGCTTTCCATGACCCAACATCAGTGTCTTTCTAATTCACTGCTATTTCATGGGACCAGTCAGAGGTTATAAAATAAATGTTGTTGAAGATGAGGATTGGGGTTTTTTATTTATTTCTTTTTATAGGTTAGCAGTTTGGGAGTTCCCAGATGTGCTCATTATTTAAAGGTTCACACTTCAGTAGTGTTTTGTGGTACTAAACTGAGTCAAGAAAGCAATTACAGTTAGTTCTTAGTCTTCTTAAAAACCACTCAAAAAGCAAAAATTTGGGACTTTGCCTTTATAATAATAAAAGTCAGTTTTTTGTCATCTTCATTCTCTCTTCTTTGATCGTGCCTGGAACTAGGTACTTGATCCAGAAAAACAGGCTGATATGCTGGATTCCCTGAGGATCTACCTGCTGCAGTTTGCCACACTGCTGGTGGAGCATGCCCCCCATCACATCCACGACAACAACAAGAACAGGAACAGCAAACTGCGGCGCCTGATGACCTTTGCCTGGCCCTGCCTCCTGTCCAAGGCCTGCGTGGACCCAGCCTGCAAGTACAGTGGCCACTTGCTCTTGGCACACATCATTGCCAAGTTTGCCATTCACAAGAAGATTGTTCTGCAGGTATTGACCATGGGCTTGTGTTAAGTTCATGGAGTGCTTTCTTTTATTTTAAGATTCAGAGTAGAAGCTGCACGGTGGTTTTGAATACTGAGTATAATTCAAACACCACAAACAAATGCAAAAGCAGCAGGCCAAATGTTTAATACAGGTTTACTTGGGAGTAGGAGAGTATAGAAAGAAGCAGGAAGGGTAAGAAGGACAAGTAGATGTTTGGTTGAATTAGCAAAATTGGGAATGTTTCTTCATTTAAGAGACAAACACTTGAGTTGAGACACAGTGTGGGGACCAAGGGAAAACTTCAAATTGGACAGTGGAGAGGGAGGAAGAAAAGGGAATGTAAAGGAAACAGAACTATGTGCTCTGTGCTTCTGCTGCTGATGCATCATGATATTTCTAACAAATTATGGGCCTTTAGAGAAAAATTGTCGTTTTTAGAAAACATGTATTGTTGTTTCCCTTTCTTTTTAAATGCTTTGTTTTTGTAAATGCCTACAGTATTAATGTTGATGAGGAGCTCTGCTGTTCAGGTTTTTCACAGCCTTCTCAAAGCTCATGCAATGGAAGCCCGGGCTATTGTCAGGCAGGCCATGGCTATCCTGACTCCAGCTGTGCCTGCTCGAATGGAGGATGGACACCAGATGCTCACTCACTGGACACGAAAAATCATTGTGGAAGAGGGCCATACAGTGCCCCAACTAGTACATATTTTGCACTTGATAGTGCAACATTTCAAGGTACTTGTACTGTTACTCTGGTACTCACTGTATCTCCTGTATCAAGGCAGTAAACAGTTTGATTAGAAAAACAGCATAATCTGATTTATATGGTTTAGCTTCAAAATGCATCATTTGTCTGTAAAGATACTTATCTATAACTGAATACAACTGTTTAATAACAAGTAATTTATTAAGCTCTATCATGATTGAAGCTAGTACTTGAAATGTCAGGTTAGAGTCTGCAAGATGAATTCATTGCACATGCACTAGCAGTGTTCTTTAACAGGTCTGTGAAGATTCTCTAAGAGTTCTTTTAAAAAAGTGCAGAACTATATTCATTGCCATCTTCCAGTAATCCTTTTTTGTTTCACTTTATATATTCTGTGGGATTAACTAGATCACTTTTGTCTGCAGCCAGTGTATGTTGGGAAACATTAAACAAATGGAGGAATGGTGCAGAATGTCAACATAGAAACATTTTTGAAAACACGTATTAAAATGCAATCCAAAGGGACAGCTAATACACATTTTTCAGGAACTGATGCCTCAAACATTTTTGAAAGAATATCTGAGTGTGTTCAAATGTGAGTTGGAGCTCTTTAAAAGGCTTGGAAAAAACTTGATATGATTGGTCCTTGAGAAAAACCATGAGTCTTAAAAAGAACATGTTCATTTGAGTGCATGAAATCACTAGTCACTACTGATAGTTGTAGCCAAAATACTATTTTCAGTGCACCAGTTACTTTTCCATATTGCAAAATTTGAAGTGGTCCAGGTTTAGCAAACTTTGGGATTGATGACTGTTTTACAATTTTGCTTTATTTCAACTTTGTAGGTTTTGTGTAGAATGTTATTGGTTAATGACTAACATTTCTGTGAAACCATTTTTCAGGTTTATTATCCTGTGAGACATCACTTGGTTCAGCATATGGTTAGTGCCATGCAGAGACTGGGCTTCACTCCCAGTGTTACAATAGAGCAAAGAAAATTAGCTGTGGATCTTGCTGAAGTTGTTATTAAATGGGAATTGCAAAGAATCAAAGACCAGCAGGTAGGAAATCAAAATAAATGGGTAAAGATTGAACTGTTCCACAGTTTAATGTCCTTTTTCTAACATGCACATTGCTGATATTTCAGCCAGATTCAGATATGGACTCAAGTGCGAGTGGAGAAGGAGCAAGTTCTGCCTCATCTGCTGTTAAAAGAGGATTGTCTGTGGATTCTGGCCAAGAAGTAAAACGATTCAGGACAGCTACAGGAGCAATAAGTGCTGTAAGAGAAAATCAGGATTTGTTCAGAGACTCTAAGTAGTGTAATTGTTTTTTCCACATGGCTCGAAACTCCCTAAACTGAAGGTTTTAGCTTTAGCAAGTATTTTAAATCTGTTCTTGTTGTTTTCCTCCTCTAGTCTGGCTGATGGCTTTTGTGTTTTGTGTGCATGCAGGTGTTTGGACGGAGCCAGTCCTTGCCAGGAGCTGATGCCCTCCTTGCCAAGCCCATTGACAAGCAGCACACAGACACCGTTGTGAATTTCCTGATTAGAATTGCTTGCCAGGTACTGTGGTTATTCTGATATGCAGATACCAGTGTGGAGTGGCAGCCAAACCCATAAACCCCTCTTTTCACACAGCTCCTTTTAGGCTTGGATTATTCTAATGTTTCTATGCTTTGTTTTCATGATTAGTTTACATATTTGGGTGATGCTGCAATGTATCCTTGTTCTTTTGCCTAGGTTAAATGTCAAGAATACTTTATCCCAAAATATTTAGAGCGTTTTATAGGGAATGACTGTTTCTAGGGGTAATGATTGTAGTTTTATTTTCAAAATCCTATACATGGAATTACTTTCCTGCAGCATGTAGAACTAAAGTTTTTCACCAAAATTGGAGGGAATTAACTTTTCTAGAAGGGGAAAAATTATCTGGGTGTGCCTCCAGGCTGACAAATTTTATGGCTTCTGCTCCTGCAGCAGACTCAGCTGGTAAGTAGCATGGGATTTTATATCCCACAGTCCATTGCACAAAGTAGATGTGCTCTTAAGTATAAAGATGAATTGAGCAAAGAGCTGCACATGTTTATGGATACCTTGCAAACAGGAAAGATTAACCATCTTGAGTATGTTCAGAGTTGTAGTAATAAAGGATGGCATGAAACTTTTTTTAAATACACCTTTGATGGGTGATTTGGGCTAATTAGCAAGCAATTTAGACACCAGTTCTGGTGTTTACTAGTAGTTGTCAGCTTTTTATGCATTAAATGCTGTGTGACTGTACTGATAAAACTACTTAAGCTCATCCATTTCAGAAATAAGAAATTATATGCTTGCATGGAATGAATAATAAATTAATGACTTGGTTCCAAAAGGGTGTCATTTTGTTAACTCTGATTAATTGCTAGGTAAATGACAACTCCAACACTGCTGGATCCCCTGGGGAGTTGCTGTCTCGTCGCTGCGTGAACCTTCTGAAAACAGCTTTGAGGCCAGACATGTGGCCCAAGTCAGAACTGAAGTTGCAGTGGTTTGATAAGCTGCTCATGACTGTGGTAGGTAGCATTCTAGTCCTCTAGGTCTTTAGGTTTCCTTGGCATGAGATGATTGAATATGAGTCATATCTGGATATAGATTTTTACAGTACTAATCTTTTCTTTGTAGTGAAATAAATAAGTGCTTAAGTATGTGAATTGCAGCAGTGGTTATAATTTGTAGAGCTGCAGTACTGACTGGTTGGTGTGCTTTATTTATTTATGGGGGTTTTTCCTTAGTGGGTTTTAACAGATTTGATCTGAGTTTAGTAACCTGTGTAATTCTTGTTTACCCCTACTCACTGCCTTTTTGTATGCTTTCTCTTTAGGAGCAGCCCAATCAGGCCAACTTTGCCAACATTTGCACTGGCTTAGAGGTCTTAAGTTTCCTGTTGACTGTGCTACAGCCCCCTGCTATCCTGAGCAGCTTCAAGCCCCTCCAAAGAGGGGTAGCAGCCTGTATGACCTGTGGGAACACCAAGGTTTTGAGAGCTGTCCACAGTTTGCTGTCTCGCTTGATGGGAATTTTCCCCACAGAACCAAGTGAGTGGTGTTTTCTTCCTTCTTTTATCCTTTATTGCTGCTTAACTTAAGTGGTTAAGGGTGGGATGAAGGCACTCTTTGGAATGTGCTAATATTCTGTTTTATGATTCCTGCATCTAATGGTCCATTTTAGCTTGCACTTTCAACCTCTGATTAAAAAAAGGAAAAGCTGAAAGAAGTAATCATGTGGAATACATCATTATCCATTGACATAAAAACTTAATAACCTGTGGCTGTCATAACTTTAGTTCAAGAAATGCATACTATAAATTTAATGTATTTTTGCAATTAGAATTTTTCAGCTTCAGAAGTGCAATTTTTTAGTTATTAAGTTTTCCTGTTTTGCTGAAACAAGGAAGGGAGATAAAGTGTAAAAAAGAAAGGTAATAAGTAATATGCTGTGTCTTAATAGAAGCTAATTTAGATAATATTTTCCTGGAAAAAAGTAAATCAGTAATGTAAGACTGCTCATCAAATTGAGTTACTCAGAAGAAATAGTAAACTATTATCAAAGACATACTGATATTATAAAGAGGTTTTTATAAATGAAGGATCTGCCTGTGTCACCTTAGATTGTTGACAGTATAAGACTCCAGTGGTGTTTTATTGACTCTACATTCACAGTGTAACTGTTCTTTGCCTGTTCTGTGGGTAATGTTACCAAAACTAAACACACCTCTGAACTCTGCAGGTACCTCAAGTGTAGCTTCCAAGTACGAAGAGCTGGAGTGCCTTTATGCTGCAGTTGGGAAGGTTATTTATGAAGGACTGACTAATTATGAAAAAGCCACCAATGCCAACCCTTCCCAGCTCTTTGGTACGTGTCCCACACCCCTGGCAGCTCTGTGGGAATGCACCTGAATGAGTCATGTCTTTGTCACGGGTTTCCTTTTCCATAAATCTGATCTGATGCAGAGGAAGCTGTGGGAAGCATTTCAAGCTAACTTGGAGACGAGCTTGGGATGTCATATCTGTGAAGAAAGGGAATGGAGGGGGGTTCATTGTGTTCTGTCTGCTCCCTGAAGTGACTTGGGAGCAATTTTTGGAGGTGGGGAGCTGTTGATCTGCTAGATGGAAGCCTTTTGTATTCAAAGTGCATAGGGAAAAGGTGTAGTATTGATATTAGGA
Source organism: Ploceus nigricollis (assembly GCA_013399945.1). Classification (NCBI taxonomy): domain Eukaryota; kingdom Metazoa; phylum Chordata; class Aves; order Passeriformes; family Ploceidae; genus Ploceus; species Ploceus nigricollis. Next base: position 249,881 of record VXBC01001353.1, on the reverse strand, counting down.
AAAATTAAAGTAAAAGTTACTGGCAGCTTCTTACATGGGAAAAAACCACATCCTCTGAGATACAACAGAACAGTTCAAGGAATCTGTGTAGAGTCTTATGTGTTCTTGCCTTTCTTTTTAATTTTCTAAGCCTTATTTATTAGCTGATTTAGATAGTGTATTAAGATTTATGTATTTATAGATCTTACTCTCAGTAATCAAGAAATTACAAAAATACTATTTTTTCTTGTGTGACAAAATCTGAATTTTTAGCATAGACTATTCTGAAGAGCTGAAATGTTTTTCTTTTTTTGTTTTTTTGTACTTACTGAACTGCTGGACAACTCAGCTACATAATAGAATGACAGAGATATATAGGAATAATAGAGGTTGGCCCAGAACTGGTTGTGTTGGTAATACAGACCTGAAACTGTACAATGTTGGAAAACCTGCTGATTTAAATGGCAAATGTCCTTCACTGTTCTATTCTGTGAGCTGTGTAGATGGCTGTAATTTCACCTTGGGAATTGCCTATTTGTCAGATGTCAGGACGTGCTTTACATCAAACTAACCATGAAAGATGTTTCTTACATTTTGTCCAGAGCTCCCGTAAAAGCAGCACCACAATCAAGCTGTCAGGAGGTGCATTTTGTAGTAATTCTGTGGCTCAGAGGCTGAGCTTTGTGGGCCAAATTTTGTGCCCATCTAATCAGAAAAAGAAGTCAAAACTTTGGCAGGAGCCATTCAATGACCAAAGCATGCTTCTGTAGACATGCTGTGTAGATATGTTGAATTAGAAAGTTGCAGTAGGTTTTTTTTTAGTAAGTATAATTTTACAGGATGTGTGTGCTTTTTTTTTTAAGGGTGAAGTAGTCAACTTGAGTTAACTTCTTCAATCTACAGAAACTGATTTATTAAGCTTTATAAGGTTTCTGGATTAGAAAACCCAAGTTACGATTTCTTAATTACTAAACCTGGGCCTACTAATTTAAAAATTTTTCTGCTTTTTGCTACTAAAATAAATGTGCAATATCAGGAGTAGTCACACTTTTTAAGGTCTTGGGGGGAAGTATTTGTTCTCCATCCCTTTCTTCCTGCCCTCCCTTTTTCCCCTTGCTGTTCATCACACACTTGTATACAAAATTTTGAAATATTTTGATTAGTGCAAAAGTAACCTTTTAGACTTACTCTACGGACTAAAGTTGAGACTGAATTTTTTCTCCAAATCTCTCCAGATTTCTAATGTTTGTAACCTGGGTAGTCCCATCCTTTTTTCATGTCATCTGTACCTTACTCAGGTCATGCCCGAGAGAAGTTTTAATTCCTGAAGCCTTGTTTTTATCTCTAGGGACTCTGATGATTCTGAAATCTGCATGCAGCAACAACCCCAGCTACATTGACAGGCTGATCTCAGTTTTCATGAGGTCCCTGCAGAAGATGGTCAGGGAACACCTGAACCCGCAGGCAACAGCAGGAACAGCAGAAGCAAACACAGGTATTACCTTGTACAGTCTGTTAATGATTAGAAGTGTTAGAAAGTGTTAAAATATCTTCATCCTAAGGGGATTCAAATGACTTTGCAGGGTTTGTGCATTATAACTTGTTGAAAAATACTTCAGCCTTAATGAGTAGTACTACTGAAGTACTGAGAGCTAAAAATGCACTTAGGAATTCCAGTTACCTGCTTAATATATGAATTTCAGTATTAGCCCAACCTTTTCAGTGAAGGGATAGTGAAACATTTGTTGAGCTGCAGCATAAATAGAAGTACTGAAATTCTTCAAGGCTTTAGAGGGTTGAGGGGAGAGGGGCTGAATTTTTTGATTGCTCTGTACTTTCACTTTTTTTTTTACTCCTTCCTATTTTATAATATTGGAACAAACGTGCTTGAATTAACTTGTTAGAGCTGACGCTTTAGCTTTTAGATGCTTAAAATAGCATCTTTTTCAGTCAGTATAATTCTGTCTGTTGTCAAATGAATTAGAAAAAATCAGATGTTCTTGTAGAAGAAAATTCAGTGCTGGTAAAGGGCACTGTAATTTACTAATGAACAAGCTACTGAAGTAAACACTTTGAAAGAAGTGTTGCTGTTAGATTGCCAGCCCAAACTTTAATTAGGTAAATGAGACCCTTGTAAATTTTATTAACACTGAGAAACAATTGGAAAATTATTAAACTTCATAGATAAGCAAGTCAGGAAATTAGCTGAACAAAATTAGAGAATTAGCTGCATCACAGACAATTTCTTTCACAAAGTTAATTGTAGTTTTTCAGTATTAGGGTACTAAAGATTTGCAGAAAGGGAAAAACAGGCTTGCCTTTAGGATTTTGAATGGGTTTTGAAAGAAGTCATAGAATCATAGAATGCTTTGGGTTAGAAGGCACCTTAAAAATCATCTAATTCCAGCCCCTTGCCATGGGCAGGGACACCTTCCACAAGACAACTGCTAAAGCCCCATCCAAGCTGGCCTTGGGTTCTGCCTTAGTTGTGTAGGAAGGTAAAGTAGTAATTCTGAACACATTATCTCTGGGGGTGTATTTCCAGGCAATAGATGATGCTGATATTTTTAAAATTACAGCATCTTATCTGGGAAGTTTTTTTCCTTGGTGTTTCTTAGGTGTATACACAACTCTAACCCTTTTTTTTGCATCCATAGCAGGTACAAGTGAACTGGTAATGCTGAGTCTGGATCTTGTGAAAACCCGCCTGGCTGTGATGAGCATGGAAATGAGGAAAAATTTCATACAAGCTATTCTAACATCTCTCATTGAAAAATCTACTGATGCCAAAATTCTTCGTGCAGTCGTAAAAATAGTGGAGGAGTGGGTGAAAAACAATTCCCCAATGGCAGCTAATCAGGTAAATTGAGTAGATGAAGTCATTATTGCTCTCAAATACTAAATAAGTATGGTTAGTCAATATAAGTCATCTGTTTTGACAATGAGGTTTGTAGTGATCTGATATATATGTTTAAATGCCCTTGATGATGTTTAGACTATTTTCATTCCCTGTGAAAATAGCTGCAGCTATAGATACTTGGCATTTTTTATATTTGGTGTTTGATCTCAAATGCTGTTTTGTGGAGAACTTCCTTTAAAGTTTTGAAATATACTTCACATTAACCTGGATAGAAAGACTCTTCAGGAGGAAGATGACTAATGCTGGTATAAATTGTGTTACTCTCTAACATTTTGTGGCCTCCTCAATCTGCCATAATTTTGTTAAGAGTTGAACTCTTTATAGCCTAGTGCTGTACAAAAGGACCTACACTTTTTGTAATATACATCAGAATTTTTTTAATCCCTGAACAACTTAAACTTGTTTTTAGTCACAATTTTAAAATTCTCCAGCATATATTAGAAGGATAAGTGCTTGAGTTATTTTTCTTTTTAAGAACTATGACCTATCAAGCTCTTTTTCAGTACTTTAGAAGCAAAAGAGTCATGTTAAGAGTGGCTGAGTGGTAGTTTGAATGTGCTAGTTCTCTGCATGTCTTAAGATGAATTGACAAAATTAATCATGTATTCTTTTACCACAGACACCTACTCTCCGGGAGAAGTCCATTTTACTGGTGAAAATGATGACTTACATTGAAAAGCGTTTTCCAGAAGACCTTGAATTAAATGCTCAGTTCTTAGACCTTGTTAACTATGTCTATAGGTAATTATAGCAATTAATCATTTATTGCAGCTTATTGGCTCATAATTTGTACCATATATGAACTTTATAACATATCATCAATCCTTTTAGGTCTGAATTAAGGGATTTCTTTTTCCTAAAATGCAAAATCAATTCACTTTACTGAGACCACAGTGCATATTTATGGAATGCAATTTGGAAACAGAAGTTCCTTAGTAAGGATTTTTACTTTTGGCACTGATAAAATACCTCCACCCCAACTTCTTCCTTTCCCAAGATACCAAAGCATCCTTGTAGCTGACTGTGTTCTCAACACTGTGGTTACAGCTAAGATCTGTCTTTTCAAATTCAGAGGATATAAAGATTATTTTTCCTTGAAACTTAATTGTAAGTTACACTTTCAGGAGAGTTACTTTGCTAGGTAGACTTGAAGATTTGAATCACAATGAAATAATTAAAATAGTCACCTTATCAACAAATGCCAGGTGTTTAATAGTGTGCTGCTGCTTCACATTATTTTGCAGTCCCTTTGCTGCTGTACTCTGCTGGTTCACTGTGCAAAACTTTAGTGTGCACACAGTGCTCAGAAAGTTGTATCAATCAATACCATTTGTCATTTCAAACACCATACAGATGTAGCTCGGTGTTTCACAATTATGATATGATTTTATCCTGAAAGAGTGTTTCTGGTAGTTCTGGGCAGTTTTACAACAAGCAGCAAAGTTTTCTTTGCTGTTTCTCTCAAAAACTGCACCTGGATGTTTGTCACATGTGGGTTTTTACAGAATGTCATCTCTTGGGGTTTTTAGTCTATTCTACAAAACCTAGGAGTCTTCTCTTTCTAATGGCTCTGTTTTTCATCTTTATTCATTTTAGGGATGAGAATCTTTCTGGGAGTGAACTTACAGCTAAACTGGAGCCAGCATTTCTCTCTGGTTTGCGCTGTGCCCAGCCACTGATCCGAGCCAAATTCTTTGAGGTCTTTGACAATTCCATGAAACGTCGCGTTTATGAGCGCTTGCTTTATGTGACCTGTTCCCAAAACTGGGAAGCAATGGGAAATCACTTCTGGATCAAGCAGTGCATCGAGGTAGGGAAACTACTTGTATCAGAAATGCAATTAGGTATATGTTTTAGTCCTTATTTTCCCTCGTTGGGTGTAAAAGCATTTTGTGTAGAGTGTGTTTTGTAGAGTGTATTGTCTCTATCAAAGCTGAAAATACCAAGTCTGCCACCTCAGCTCCTGTGGTGCTTAAAAATATATACAATGGCTAAACAGTGAAATGCTGATGCTTGGGAAGTGGCTTTAATATAAGTGTTTAAAATCTATTTTCTCTGCCAAAATCTTAATGACCAAGTTAATACTTCTTAAGGAAAACAATCTCTTACAATTGATAATGACTATGGAAAAATCCCCACGAATTGTTATAGGAGAAGATTCCGAGAAAACTGTTAAAGCTGGAATGTCTCCTGATAGTATGACAGCTGTTAGGTGAGATTGCATTGAAATGAAATTGCATCTTTGCTTGGGTTATTTAAAATAAAATGGGACAAAACCTTTTATTTTAACAATTTGCTTATTAAAGCATGAATTTAAGGTGACTGTGAACGTCCATTTTAGGGTAACAGAGCCTGTATTTATTAGCAGATTGAGGGCACTTAATACATGTGTTAAAAAGTACAAAATACAGACTTTAGGCCTAGGAGATTCGATTAATAAAGGTGATAAATAGGCCTTAAACTTACTATTGCCACGCTTATCTTGTTTTCAAATATTAAACCATAGTGATGTTTTCTTTGAAGTTCTGCAGTAGCATGTTCAAAAACTCTTGTTACTTCTCCACGTGGTAGCTGCTGTTGGCAGTATGTGAGAGGAACACCACGATTGGCACCAGCTGCCAGGGGGCCATGCTGCCCTCCATCACCAATGTCATCAACCTTGCTGACAGCCACGACAGGGCAGCCTTTGCCATGGTCACACACGTCAAGCAAGAGCCTCGGGAGCGGGAGAACAGCGAATCCAAAGAGGAGGTAACTGACAGAAAATACTGTGCAAAAAGCAATCTTCTGGATGGAATTCAGCTCCTCCTAGTTTCTCACCAGATAGCTTTGGAGAATGTGTGATGAAGGTGATGTGTGCAGATTGTTTGTGTCTCTTGTGGTTTAAGCATGCAAAACTCCCATTCATTCATTCATTCAGCACTCTAGGAAATTACAGATCTGAACCTGAAGAAGAAAACAGTGAGGCCTGATCAAATAAGTTGATCAGGAGGGTGTTTTCTATTGTGGAAAATAAGCAAAAGTACATAGAAGAATATTTTTACATACTGTGTTGTTTATTTCTGTGTAGGATGTTGAAATAGACATTGAATTGGCTCCAGGAGATCAGACCAGCACTCCCAAAACGAAGGAACTTTCAGAGAAGGACATTGGCAACCAGCTGCACATGCTGACCAACCGGCACGACAAATTCCTCGACTCCCTTCGGGAAGTGAAGGTGGGTGCAGGTTGTTGGTGACAAACCACTTTGATCCTAAAACTTCAAACTGATCTGAGGAGGGTTTTTTTTTTTCCTTTTTCTATCTCACACTTCTCATTTTTTAGCTGAGTTTTCTGATGTAGACATCTCTTATAATCTGTAGTTTCTTATTTGCCTATGGTAAAAAATTCTTAAGCCTTCACTTCATTGCTAGTTATTAGTGTATCCCTTTCCTACACAATTAAATATCATCCTTCTTCACCATACGTATATTTTAACAAATCAGTTCAAAAACTAGTGATGGCAAACACAGGGTATAGGATCAAAAATGTGTATCAGCATCTTATGATTAACTAATTTCTAAGAAAATAATTTAGCTGAAAGCTATGTTTAAATAACTCCATACTAGCAGCAGCTCTATCCAATTAACCTGATTATTCCTATTACCAAGAGGATCAACATCTTCCCTTTTTCCTTCTTTTTTTTTTTGATGGTTACAGTAACGAATCAGAGCCTTGATCAACATGAAAATAGGGTTAAGTTCTTATTGCAATTCTGTATTGCTAAAGGAAACATACTTTTGTTGAAAAGACATTAGTATTACTACTGAAACAATTGTATAACTGAACTGTTTTGCCACAGGATTAATTGTATTTTCCTGTTTCTGTACATCTGTCTGTTTCCAGACTGGAGCGTTGCTGAGTGCCTTTGTTCAGCTATGTCATATTTCTACGCCTTTGGCAGAGAAGACTTGGATACAGTTATTTTCACGACTTTGGAAAATCTTGTCTGACAGACAGCAACATGTGAGAACCTCTCTCTCTCCCACTTGGCAGATTCCTCTTTGTAAATGACTGCTGTTCCAGGAAGATGTGTTTGTGTGGTGACTTTGTTCACTAGCTTTCAGACATTTGCCATTCTCAAACTGTTGAATGCTGTGTACCTGTATGAATACATCTTTTGAAAGAAATAAGGCCTTTCATTTTACAAAGAGAAATGTACTTATTGGAGGGTTGTTCCCTGTACTAAAGAGATGTTAAATCTGATTTCTCTAACTGAAGAATCTGAATAGACAGGTGATATTATGTTTTTTCTTCTAGGCTCTAGCAGGTGAAATAAGCCCTTTCTTGTGCAGTGGAAGCCATCAGGTGCAGCGAGATTGCCAGCCAAGTGCCCTGAACTGCTTTGTGGAAGCAATGTCACAGTGTGTTCCTCCCATTCCCATCAGACCTTGTGTCCTGAAATACTTGGGTAAAACTCACAACCTCTGGTTTCGTTCTACACTCATGCTGGAACATCAAGCCTTTGAAAAAGGACTCAGTCTGCAGATTAAGCCTAAACAGACAACAGAATTTTATGAGCAGGAAAGCATAACTCCTCCTCAACAGGTAGTGTTATATTTATTGAAATACCTTATGAAATACGAAGAGAAAAACCTAACACTGACAAGCCCTTCACTAAACCATGTCCCCAGGTGTCACCTTTTACATGTATTTTAAATACCTCCAAGGGCAGTGACTCTAGCATTACCCTGGGCAGCCTGTTCCAGTGCTTTACAATCTTTTCAGTAAAGACATGTTTCATAATACCAAATCTAAACCTCCCCTGGTGCAACTTGAAGCTGTTCCCTCTTGTCCCATTGTATTATTGACTTGTTGAAAAATTTTGGTTTTTTATGATTTGATCTGTTGTGTTAGGGAAGACAGGCAAGAGTCAGTGTACAAGCCTTAGGATTTTTTTTGTCATGCAGTACATGGTTGTTACTAATTTCTTGCCTTGTAGAGTTTTAAAGAGAGTTTTAATAAGTTTTATAAGCCTTTCTCTATTTCCATGTCTCTCTCAGCTTGCCTCAGTGTAGAATGTGGGGTTTGCTACCTGCTATGCTTTATAAAGACAGCTTAACTGTGGAGAAATGTGTTGTTAACCTTGTAGGAAATCCTGGATTCCCTTGCTGAGCTCTACTCTTTGTTACAAGAAGAAGATATGTGGGCTGGGCTGTGGCAGAAACGCTGCAAATTCCCAGAGACAGCAACAGCCATTGCCTATGAACAGCATGGCTTTTTTGAACAGGTACAGTCTTGATTTTAGAAATTATCTGAGTAGTTCTAGTGTCAGGATAAATATTCTGGTCAGCAGGAAAAACCTTTGAATATTAATTATTTATTTCAGTCTTCTAAAATGGAAAGTGCCATGGCTTCCCTACTGTCTACAGTAGTAGTTTGAGGCCTTGTAATACTGAGGTGAAGTGAAATTTTTGTGCACACCCATCAGATTTTCATGACATTTGTCAAGCTGCCAAATATTCAGGAATGAATTTAACACACTTGACTATTTTTTTAAAGCCTCTGAAGGTTTTCTTATCACTTGTTTTTAAAAAATAAAAGAGTATTGAGTTACTGTGTGCATAGCAGATGGAAACCTGGAATGGTTGAATTTTCTTTAGGCACAAGAAACTTATGAAAAAGCAATGGAGAAGGCTAAAAAAGAGCACGAACGGAGCAACGCTTCCCCTTCCATCTTCCCCGAGTACCAGCTCTGGGAAGACCACTGGATTCGGTAAGACTTGGAAGCTGATGTGGAACATGTATTTTTATCCTGCAACAGAAGCAAAATACCCTGCTCTTGTTTTAAAGCATTAGTTATGAGAATAAACTTACCTCAGGACTTAGCTTGGATACAGGGAAAACTTAAGGGAATAAAAAAAGCTATTTTGTATTCCCTTAACAGAGCCTCAGAAGTGATATGCCTGGATTGCTGTAAAAATGTAATTTGCTATTGGTGGAAACAGACTGGAGCTAAAATTTGTTTTTCCTATTTAAAATGGTTGTTCTGGGAGACACAAAATGCTGCTCTTCCCTGTTCACAGATTTCTGTATTATAACTGATAATAAATAAATAAAAAAAAAGTCTTCCCATCTGGATAAAACTTCCGCAGTGCTTGCAAAGCTGTTTGTAGACAAATATGAAGATAATATTCTGATACCCATCATTTATTGTCATTTTTATTGAAGTTTTGGGTTTTTTTTTTCTTTGTAACAAAATTGACACTGCATTTGATTTTCTTAGTTGCTCAAAAGAGCTGAACCAGTGGGAGCCTTTGACAGAATATGGCCAGTCCAAAGGTCACATAAATCCTTACCTAGTGCTGAAGTGTGCGTGGAGGGTCTCAAACTGGATTGCTATGAAGGAGGCTCTGGTGCAGGTGAGTGAGGGCTTTTTGTGCTCATGTTTAGTTTCTCCTCATCCTGCCTTGGGTGTCTTCATCCCAACTGTTTTAAGAACCATCCCATGAGAACAAGCTGGTGGTTATTGTTCTTGAGACTGCTAGGACAGCCAGGCTGCATGGACATCTTGAGCTTCTTGGGGCCAATGGCAGACTTCTGTTGGAGCTGCCAGTAGATTGTCTGGAATTTTTTTTAAGTGTTGTATAAGATGTCACTAATCTAAAGAAGATGGAAAACATGGGGGGGGGTTTGTGTTTTGATTTGGTTTTTCTTTGGTTTGTTTTTTCTGTTTTGTTTTAGTTTTAAGGAAATACATTCTCTTTTCATGGTAGGTAGAGTTGTTCATCTGTGATGAGTTAATATAGAAACATTAACCAGATGTAAAACTGAAATCTAAAAGGTGAGAATACTGCATTAAATCACAGGTGGAAAGGAGCTTGCAGATCTTTCTTGCACTGTTGTATACAGTGGGGCAATACTGGAATTACTCTGCTAAAGATGCCAGAATTTGCAATAAAAGGGTGAAGTACGTATTTAAAACACAATGTGAAGCCAAATGTCTATGTAGCAAACTGCACATGAAACAAAAACTGTCTTATGGGTGCTATTTACATTTTAATTAATTTCTTTTGTTCTTATAACACTTAGTATTTTGTGTCCTATTTAAATGTGCAACTTCAGAGGCTATGTATAGAAATATTTGAGAAACCTTTAAAGCCTAAAATAAGAACTATATTGTACAGTATATTATAAGCCTTGGGCTTGAAGAGAGTGAAATAGATCATATCTGACAGCTTCTGGTTTTGGACAATTGCAAATTGAGTGGAAGTGACAACCCTGAGTAAGTGCTGATATGCTGTAGCTGCAGTTGTATTAAATGAGGTATTTTCAGTAATGAGACATTTACTTTATGACTGAGGAGAAGATGCTGCTGAAGCCATAAATGGAGCCTTTGTGACTCTACTCAGGTTCTTGTAAAAGTGTCAGCACACGTTTGCATAAATATTGGGATCTGAAAGAATAATTGATTCTATGCTGCTGTACCTCACTACTCCAATTTTATTGATACTCTTTAATGTGGGTGTTTTTTATCAAGTTCCATGGTTGATTCACAAGAGAGGCCAGAGACAATGGCAAATATCTATCAGTTTTCCTAAATCTTTGTGAAAGATTTTTAATAATCTACCCATTAAAGTTGAGCTATTAAAACAGCAAGTAGCCTTTGATAGGACCCAAGACTCATTTCCATTTGCTCACACTGCCATTGTGTTTAATGATCCAGTAGATAACATAATAAAGAAGGAGATTATTTTCACTGTGTAAGTGTTAGGATGCTACCTGGCACTTTCTCTTTGCTGGCTCAGGCGTAAAAGTCAGTTGAGGATAACAGGAATAACAATTGTAATGGTCACCATACAGTTTATCAGCAGGAGGATAATGCAGGGGGATTTCTGTGTTGCACATCAAACCATAAAGGGCTTGATGTAAAGTGGAGCAAAAAGAGGTGAGAAAGTTGTAGATTAAAGGCCTGCAGCATCAGCTGGTGAGCACTGACTCAGTACAAGTTTGCTGTAGATTGCTCACAGAATTTAGGTGCTGCACAATTCCAGTGCTTCACTGGGTTTAGTTGCCATATTCCTACTGTTCCAGAATTCTGAGGAAATGGTTTAAAATTATTTTGTAAATTATTTTAGTGCTGTGACCTGACTTTGCACCTGTGCTCAGGAATTACTTTAACATAAATGAGAAGGTTAGTTGTGACTACTTGAAAAAATATCAGCTGTTTATTTTAATAGACTTAGCAATGCCCTAGAGCAGACAGGGAGTGTGATGCTGCATGATGTGGGACAGGTAGGCACAGGATCCTTTTAGGTGAGAAGTTGCCATTACATGTTCTGGAGCCCCTGAAGCATTTCAGACATAGTGTGTGTTATCTGCTGAGAGGCATCTCCTGGCTTTGTGCAGGGTGAATTGTTTGCTGTGAACTTCCTGCTCCTGTGGCAGGGCTGCTTTGGGCTGGCTCAGCTCTTTGAGATGCATTACAGTTGTCAGTGTAAAAATACCCCAGCAGCAGCTTGGGCATGGGCACTTCTACTCTTGTGCTGAATTGGCAATTCATGTGCTAGCCTGCCCTTGCCAGTAACTTTAGGAGAGCTGAAACTCCTCTGGTGACATAAATGTTAATACTTTAATCAGATGTTTTTAAGAAGTTCAATTATTTTTAAAACATCAAAGCTGTTTGTTTAAGAACGCTTAAAAAAAATTAACTGCTTGAGTAGGAATGATCCTTACTGGATTTTTTCCTATTCCACTTCCAGGTGGAACTGAGTTGTCCAAAAGAGATGGCCTGGAAGGTGAACATGTACAGGGGGTACCTGGCCATCTGCCACCCCGAGGAGCAGCAGCTGAACTTCATCGAGCGGCTGGTGGAGATGGCGAGCAGCCTGGCCATCCGCGAGTGGCGGCGCCTGCCGCACGTCGTGTCCCACGTCCACACCCCCCTGCTCCAGGTAACAACAAAGAGTTCTTCTTCCCAGTTGTCCTCCAGCAGCAGGTCTCAGAACTTTCACTAGCTGCAAGTGTGAAATATTTTAGTGTATGTAGTGTATATAAAGTACTGATAGCTTTTGCATCGTGGTATTTCTTTGTTCGAAGTTGCAGAATGTGTGTTTCTGTTTCTTGGAAGTACGTGTTGCTTATCAGGAAGAGCTTGTTAGTGATTAAACCCACCTTTTTTCAGACCTCCAGCAATATTTATGGGAATCACCTGGCACAATTCTGATTATATGGAATATGTAGTTTAACTGTAATATGAAATGAAATAGCATGTATTACATGGTGAAAAACAAATGGTTGTGTCCTTTGAAACTTTCACACACATTTTTCCATAACAAAAATGGATTTCTGTTTCCTTTTGAAATGTATAAAATATCAACATCCTGTTGTTTTCTCTTGGATTTAATCATGCAAATAATTAATTTTGCAACTGTAAGAGAAGAATTTTTGAGAGTAGATGTTTTATTGACAAGTATAATCAAACAGAAGTAGATGCCTAAATCCATCTTAAAAAATCTGGTTTGGCCTAGAGTTACTTTCAGAAGATTCTTGAAAATGAACCTTGTCTCCTCTGATCAGTGTGGAACCAGTATGGAAGTGGGGCTGAGGCAGGATCGTGCTGGGCTTGGCAGTGTGGGATTTAGGCAAAACATTCCATTCATTTGACATTTAGGCTTTGTCCCTGTTTAGATACCCTATAAATATATACCTGACAAAGCTCTTGTTCCTGTGGAGGGAACCTTTTATCTCCAGGGGATAAATTGTTGAATATCTCAGTTTTCATAAAAGGGATAATTTCTTGATGGGCCGTTGCTCAGAGGTCTGTGACTGAGCCCTGCCTGTGGAGGTGCAGAGGAGTTTGCTTTGAGTTCTCTTTGATACAGAGGCCTCTGTGATTGTTTAAGATCAGTAGTTTCACTCTGTGTGTGTGATTCATAACCAATCTACATGATGTAAGAAGGGACCTCTATAAAATGATTGCTCCTGTGGGTAGAGCTCACACGGCAGCTCATACCTTTGAATTTTTATAATATAAATTGATGCATCAGATAAAGTGAATGAATATGGAAGTTTTCTCCATATTCAGAAGAAGTTATCAAGTAAATAGGTACAATTTGTGAGTTCACACAATAGCATTAGATGGCTTCTCAATGAATTTAATTCCTTCCTGCTAAGTTTTCACCCATATTTCAAATTTCCCCCCCTCCCCCGCTCAAGAATGGCAGCATCTGCAGCAGGAAAAGATTAATATTGCTAAATAAAGTATTTAAGTGCTTTCAGATATCAATTAAAACAACAATCTAATATGTATATATCCCTCATGAAGAAATGATAAATTAGTCAGTGACTGACAGAGGTACAAATGCAGCCTCGAATTTGCACTGCAGTAATTACTTTTTTTTTAATATCAGATAGTATGTGATTAAATACCCGTGAGAAAATTAAATTTATGTGATGAATGGCTGTAGGATGAAGGTTAAGCTATTGTGAGAGCTGATACTGAGATGATTGTAGGAAAATATTACTTTAATTTATTTTGTTTCAAGAGATTTCACTCTATAAATTTGGACTGCCCTTTTTTTTTTCTCAAATAGTTATCTCATTTGGTTGATTAACAGTGAATGCAACTGTTATCTGCCAAGTGGTAACTTAGAGAATACTGCACTTGCTTTATTGTACTACAGGTAATTAAATTCCATTAAAGTTTGTGGGCCTTTTCTTCAGATGGTTGAAATTTTAACAAACTGTCTGCTGCCTTTAGTGGGTTCAAGACTGCTGCCATCTTCTGTTTGTTCCTTACTTATATTTATGTTTTCTAGGCAGCACAGCAAATAATTGAACTTCAGGAAGCAGCCCAAATAAACGCAGGATTGCAACCAACTAATCTGGGGAGGAACAACAGCTTACATGATATGAAGACTGTTGTCAAGACTTGGAGGAACAGGTTACCTATCGTGTCAGATGATTTATCCCACTGGAGCAGCATTTTCATGTGGAGACAGCATCATTACCAGGGTAAGTCTTGCCTGGTCTAGGATGCATTCATCATAGAATTTTCCAGACAACACATAAGTTCTTAGTGACTTGATTTTGATGAGTTGTAGTTTTTATTCAATTTTCATTGAAGTGTTTGATTGGCTTAAGTCATCTCCATCTCAAGTCACGTGTGTTGCTGTGTAAGGTGCTGCTCCCTGTGTAACACCATTTCCAATGATGAACATTTCCTGCTGCCTTTCCAGCCATTGTGACTGCATATGAGAACAGCTCCCAGCATGACCCCAGCTCCAACAACGCCATGCTGGGCGTTCACGCCTCCGCCTCGGCCATCATCCAGTACGGGAAGATCGCGCGGAAGCAAGGGTTGGTCAACGTGGCCCTGGACATCCTGAGCCGCATCCACACCATCCCCACCGTGCCCATCGTGGACTGCTTCCAGAAGATCCGGCAGCAGGTCAAGTGTTACCTGCAGCTGGCTGGAGTCATGGGCAAAAATGAGTGCATGCAGGTAGGGCAGCTTTATTGCTGAAGCTATTGTTGGAACTCGTGGGATTACAGGAGACATCAGATGCATTGATCTGACCAAGCTGCCTGTATCCAGAACAGGAGCTGAGTTGCCTTGGCCATGTTATACCCTGCAGGGAGTGTTGTTTTGAGTCATGCTGTCAGTCCAAAGCAGTTAATGTCCTCTGTGAACTGGATACTGTGAATATATTTAAAATTAGCTGACCCAGAAGTAAAGTGGGAGTAGGTTTTTTGAAATCTTACAAGATGGATAAATGGAAGGCCTTTGAAAATGGTATTATTTTAATGGGAAAAGACGACACTGAGTGTCTGACTCATGAGTGGTGGATGCTGTCAATCTGCAGTAAAATTGTATGTGTGGTAAAGGAAAAAGTGTGATTTCAGGTAAAACCCACTGGCATGTGGTTGACCAGCAAATGAATCTTGTAATATGGCATAATAGAAGTATAATTATAACATAAACAAGGTGGAAAAATAACCTGCTAAATGTTGTCTGTAGTATTTGGTTTGCATAGGCCAGTGGAAACTTTAAATTATCAGTCTGTATTTTTTAAAATCAAAATGAAATACTTGAAAGTCATTCTATTTAAATTTCAAGAGACTATTTTGGCTGTTGTTTTATGGCACTTTCATTTAACAAAGCCTTCCCTTTTAAAAGACTTTTCTCACTAAGGCTTATTTAACAGGGTCTTGAAGTTATTGAATCAACCAATTTGAAGTACTTCACCAAGGAGATGACTGCAGAGTTTTATGCTTTAAAGGGAATGTTCTTGGCACAGATAAACAAGTGAGTATGCTGGCTGCAAGAGGCACTAGCACACATCTGAAAAAAATGGAGCTGAAGTATTCAACACAGTATTTGAGCAGAAAAGCCATTCCATATCTTTATACCAGCCTAAAATTTCTCACTGCTGTGTTAGAAAGTAAAAGTATCTGTGAGAGTTCCTTTGCAGTTTGGAGATGTAATGATTGGTGCTATATTGAAGCTTTGTAGGACAGAAGTAGTAATGGTTTTGCTTTGCACTGACAGGCATTTTACTATTCTGAGGAAGATCTCTCTTTAATTCAATAAATAAATATCTCATCAGTCAAATTTTGTTTGGTGATGCCAAAAAGACCCTTTCAGATTTCAAGAGCTCTTAGTGGGCTTAGGATTTAATGACAATTTTGCTATGTGTTACATATGGGGTGGAATAATTCCTTTACCACTGCATTGTGGCCACTTATAGAATTAAATCCATCTGGTCTCAAGCTGTACACTGCAACCTCACATAGCAATTCAAGTCAGGAAATGATGAATATCTTTTTCTGTGGATACAAGAGAGAATTTTAAATAGGCAGAATGCAATTACTTGGATGGAAAGTACAGTGGGCTTTTATATGGTCACTGGCTTAATTGTAGTTGAAATGTAAAGAGAAGAAAGTGTGCCTTCCCCATATTGTTAATTTTTTAAAAATTCTTGCAGAGAATTGTCTCTGTTTGTTCCTTCAGGATAAAATGGTTAAAGGTGTCTGTTTAAAAACATGGTTCTGATGTACTTATAGTTTCTTAATCTTACCAAAAAACACACAAGCATTTTTTAGCACTACAGTTGAGGTCAGGGATTTAGGAAGGTTTCAGTTAGGACCAGTGGCAGTGTTGAACCTGAAAATGGGACTGCTGATTGATTACCTGTGTGTCAACGAAACTGAAGTTAAAGGTCACCTCTGCTCCTGCATCCTCCTGTGCTGCCCATTGGCTGGGCAAGGTGATAGAAACCATTTAAAAAAAAATCACCTCAGGCGTCAAGAGTGATGGATTGTAGAGTGGGAGAAAGGAAAATGGACAGAGAAGTCCCTTTTTTATAAAGGAGCAGTAGTGATACAAAGTCATCCATCAGGCTGCTGCTGGGCTGGTTCACTTCAAACCTTCATCCAGGGTGCAGGAAGCAAGGACATTAATGTAGCACAAAAACCAACACATGACAGACAAAGCTGTTTTCCTTTTTAGAGTTATGCCTCAGTAACTGGTAATTTTAATTTAGTATTATAATTCCCCAGGCTAATATTGTTATGTTAAAAATACATTACAGGTAATTTTAAAAAATGAGTCAAACAAGCATCATGTTACTTTGATATTGGTTATTTCAATGCTTATTCTGCAAGGGAGAAGTGAAGCTCTTTCTGTTAATAAAGAGTCTTGAAAAACTTCAAGTTTCTTCATTTTGGTAATGCTTATGTGAGTTTTCTCATCCTTTATTTTTATGCCTAAGAAGTAACACAGATTTAAGGGCTGTATATATATTGGGATGAATCATGCTAAATTTTGGACTTGTGACACTTGAGGAAATATAGAGAAAACCTCAGAAGTAACAAACAAATAATCTTTTGGTTACCCAGAACTGTGTGATTTAACCTTCAAATTCCTTCACTTTTCCTGTTGAAAAAAAGAAACTTTTACAGCTGTGGGGATGAGGAACTGACTGTTTCCAGAAAATGTTGATTGTAAAATTTTTCATGACTTCTCTGGAAAAGGAGTTAAATAAGATGCATTCCTCTAAAAGATAACTTAAATAACACCTTCCCAATGTTACTTTACTCCTTTTTTGCCCAGTGAAGCAGCATGTTTAAATGATTTTGCTTCACTCCCCTTGTGTTATCATTCACTCTTCTTTCTCCCAGTTTCACTGCTTGGGTCCACTGCAGTGCACTGGGAGTTTTTTTTCTTTTTTTAAGGGAGTATGTGAGATTTTTAACACTTATGAAACTGTTTTCATGATGAAGCATTTACTTTTGTAGGTGCTGAACTTTAAGGAAAGCAATGACAAAACAGTTGTAAGCGACCTTATTAGAGAACTTAACAAAAGTATCACTGAGTATTAAGAAACTAGTTGCTTCCCCTATCAGAAATCTGACTTACACTAGCAAACAGCTACTAAATGATATACCAAATTATATTATTTTTAATATATATTATATTATTATACTATATTATATACTAAATTATATATCATATTTCTACTTGTCACCACGCAGGTCTGAAGAAGCAAACAAAGCTTTTTCTGCAGCTGTGCAAATGCACGACGTGCTGGTGAAAGCGTGGGCCATGTGGGGGGATTACCTGGAGAACATCTTTGTGAAGGAGAGGCAGCTTCACCTGGGGGTGTCTGCCATCACCTGCTACCTGCACGCCTGTCGCCACCAGAACGAGAGCAAATCCAGGAAATACTTAGCAAAGGTAAGATCTGGGTGGTTAAAACAGAATCAGAGCTCCATCCCCTTGGGAAGGGCTGGGATGATGTTCAGTGCTCAAGTTTTTGCAGTTAGAGAAAGGGTTACTGAGGGAAAGCTTTAATTTAGATGGGAGGGCTGTGTGTGGCTGCTCATAACTCGTTTTGGTATTTTTTATGTCAGTGGGATGTCTGGGTTTTCCTTTAGATGTGGAACCTTTCTGTAGGAGGAAAAGGACAAATAACATGCAGCATTTCTATTACATAGTGTGGTGCAGTACTTGCAAAAAGGCATCCTTTGGTGCTTTAAAAAGTAACTTAGTTTGAGGTCTGTTTATCATTACTATGGATAAATAATATTGATATTTACCTAAGTGTTGCATTTTATTCCAGATAAACCTTTTCTGTACAGTTATACTCTGAAATTCAGCAAAATTTTGGCAAAAAAAAGCTATTTGTGTTGTATGTTTCTCAGTTTGGGGATATTTATTTTCTTTCATGAAGAAAATTAAAAACTTGTACCAGACCAGGGAAGACAATCTGTTCTGACCATGAAACAAACACAGAAAATATTGTTTGAGATTAAAGGTGGCCTCAATAGCACTCTGAAATTTATTATTCTCCCTGTCTGGTTGCATAATAGTTAATGATTTTTAGTCAATGCTTAATATATTTACGTTTAAATTAAACTAGGGATAGACAGTTAAAATAATTAAGAACACCCAGAGAAATAATCAAGTTCTTGTATCAAGGTTCATTTATCTGAGTTGCATATTATAGGTTCTATAAAATTGCCTAAATTTATATCCACACCCCCAGCCAAAAACCCAAAGAATTTCTGGAATGCAGTCATGTTAATTTGCCCTTTTCTGTCTTATATCATAGTAAGGAGTACACTTACATTTATTTCTTTTACATCCTTTAAATATTATTTCTGAGGGAAAAAATAGCATTGGCCAGTCACAATGAATGTAAGTTCTTGTTTCTGAAGCAGCTTTAACATTTTCAAGGACTCCACAGTCTTATTAATAAAATATCTCTACGTTTGTGCATCGTAATGATTGATGTGTCTTAAATTTAAGCACTGAGAGAGCCTCTTGAAATTCTCTTCTAGGTTCTCTGGCTGCTGAGTTTTGATGATGATAAGAACACCCTGGCAGATGCAGTGGACAAGTATTGTATTGGTGTCCCACCCATCCAGTGGCTGGCCTGGATCCCACAGCTGCTGACGTGCCTGGTTGGCTCAGAGGGCAAACTCCTCCTCAACCTCATCAGTCAGGTGCTGAAGATAATCTCTAATTCCTTATTGTCTGTAATCTTCATTTGTGAGATGACACATGAATATTTTTTAAAGCAAATTACAAAAATGCCAAGCTTTAAAAATGGTATTGTTTGCAACTGTTGATGTGTTAAAAAATGGTAATTTCTGCCTTTAAGCAGGATATTTTAAATTTCAAAGTGAATTTTACTTACTGAGATTAAATCCAGTGAAATTGTATCCCTATTTGCATGAGGCATTATAGCTCTCCCTCTGGAATTCTATTTAATATATTTTTGTGAATGAGGTAGAACACATAAAATACATATTTAAAAATGCTTGTAACGTAGGAGTAAAGAATGCTTAGCTTTAGTAGCTAAAGGGCAAACTCTGTCTGGGAGTGCTTTGGTGTTTGTTCATTCAGGTTGATATAAAGCAGTTGTGAAGTCCTATTAATGCACAGGTGGCCTTGGGAAGCTCTCACAATACCTGAATTCCAGGCCTGCACTGCTCCACTGTTCCTGGAAACTGGCACAGGACAACTGTTGTGCTGAATTCCTCACAGAACTCCTTTCTTAATTCCCTCTCCTCTTGGTTTTTGAGATATGGAATTACTGACTATGCAGGTCCCTTCCTGTTCAGGGTATTCTATGATCCTGTGAGAATGAGCTCCTTTTCTCCTATCCCCTGTCTTTGCTCTTTCAGACCTGTGAGAATGTGAGTTTTTGTAGCTAGAGAGTGTCCATTTGTGTTGGCGTGGGTGTACACAGCTCTGGATATGTATGTGTGTGCAGAGGTATTCATGTTCCCTTCCCTCTCTCTTCATAAAATTAAAATGTAACTTTGAAGAGACCATGCTGCCAAACAGCTTAAGATGCCAAAGTAGGTAAGGCAAACTTTGATGGGTATGGCTTGGTATTGTCTGGCAACACCAGTGTGCTCTACTGTCTTCTGGCAGAAAATACTCATTTCAACACTTTGTAGACACTTTATTTGTTGAGATCTGTATAAAATTTGTAGAAGTGAGTGTTTGCTCAGAAGTCATGCACTAGTTGGAGCTTAGATTTGTAAATATCACAGATACTCCTGTTTGTCTTGCCTTTAAACTGCAGGTACATAGAAAAAGTATGAAATCAAAAAATACCATATTTTCTGTGTTACTGTTTTAAAACTCCATAATTCTTTTCAAATAACTTTTGAGTTACAGCATGAAGCATGTGTGTGTCAGGTTAGTGATCTGTCATAAATATCAGGTTACTGAATGCTTCAATCCCTTTACTACATTCCCACCACTTACCATATCCATTTGGATGGAGAAGAGATCTATGATTTAGTAAAATTGTGGCTGAAGAAGCCTCAAATGATGCCTTAAGATGTGCTCTACTGCAGGTAGTAGACACTGGTTTCTTTCCTTTAATAGACACTGAGATTTACAGATTTAAATGGGATGCTGAATGTCAACATCTCTTTAGGGTTGTTTTTTTTGATGGAAGCCATAAAATCCTGGTTTTATTTTTGGGTGCAGTTGATATCACCTTACATTAAGTGCCACAATTAGGTGGAGTAAAGTTACTCTCTAATGGGCTTTCTTATCAAGTATTGTGGGGCTTGCTGGGAATTGTGGCCTAATTTAAAGACTAACTGCTGTCATTATGTCTGTTTTTCTTCCATTATGCACATGAGTAAGATCTTTGAGCTGGCCCAGCTGGAGCTCTGACATTATGCTGCTTTCAGGTTTATTAGGCAATATGATCTGTAAACCCTAATTAGGTAATGTCTTAACAGTGTGTGCAGGGAGCTACCAATTCATCCTCTTCGGGTTCCTGTTACTGAAAGAATCTTTAATTTCCATAAGCTGTTATTTAACACAAAGAGCTGATTATTCCTGAATTGGACTCATTTACAAATGAGAATCTGTGTTGATGTGATCTGTAGTCAGTATTCCTTAACTGAGAAATGTGTATCTCCAAATAGGTGGGAAGAGTCTATCCCCAGGCTGTTTATTTCCCTATCAGGACCCTCTATTTGACCTTGAAGATAGAACAGCGAGAGCGCTACAAGAGCGGTGAGTTTGGTCCTCATGGAATTGTTTGGGCTCTTTGTAACTTAATTGTTAGGTTAAGTTTCACTGGATATTACAGAGAAAACAGATTCTCTGGAGAACGTACCAACTTAGCAAGGCTAAGGAAGAAAGCTCTTGATAAGCTCTGCTTACATTGAGTTGTTTCTGGGAAGTTAAACCTGCAGATGGCTCGAGCTGTCTTAAATTTTCTTGTATAAAATACTCACCAAGAGGAGTTCCATCTCTTTCATTCTCACGTCACCTTAATGATTGAGAATCACATGTTCTTTACTGGATGTTTATCTTGATAAATCTGTGGAGAAGTAGAAAATTATTGGTTTATAAATACAGGAGAATGTCACAGTTCTCTAAGATTCTCTAGACTGATTTTCATTGGAAGCATGAACCATGCAACATTTAGTTTGTTTTCAAAGGAGCCACACTTGAAAAAATTGTATCTTCATAATAACTTCTTATGGTGAATTTTTAAGTAAAATGAGCATCTCAGTTTACACCAGTAAAAGCAATGTTGGCTTTGAGAAATGTTTGGGAGATGGGGAAAGCATTTAGCAACTT
The DNA here is from genome assembly GCA_013399945.1 of Ploceus nigricollis. NCBI lineage: Eukaryota > Metazoa > Chordata > Aves > Passeriformes > Ploceidae > Ploceus > Ploceus nigricollis. The sequence goes on along the minus strand of VXBC01001353.1, from coordinate 228,375 downwards.
GCACAACAACTCTTTTCCCAAGAACAAATCACATTTGGAATAGTTATGTCAAATGATTCCACGGAATTTAGTTGTTCTTTTGTCCCATATAATTTCCTGGGAATCCTGGGAGAGCTACTTGAAGAACTCTCATTTCAGTTCTGTGTTCTTTATTACAAAGTACATTGTTTACTTAATTGCCCTTTCCATTTGGGAATTTGTTCACTAAACTTCTGTATAAAATTTGAAAGGGCACTAATTAAATAATGTTTTATTTTTGTTTGGATACTCTTTTGCTGAAGGAAATGCCCACATACCCTAATAATTTATTCTTTTCCAACAACAGTAAAATATTTCCCTGTAGGTTCTGCCAAAAAACACTGCTGGGTGGGTGGGTTGTGTGGGTTAGTGGGGGTCATTTGATAAAGCAAAACTGCTTAATCACTGTCTGATGGAGTTGTCATTCTAGAGATGGTTTGTACTAAAAGATACAGACCAGGAATACATAATTAATACTTAATGTAAATCTCAAGCCAATTCTTGGAACAATTATTTTATTTCAAACAGACACATATCAAATTCATGAAATAATTCTTATTTCCTTTTTCATGTTCACTTTCCAGATTCAGGGCAACAGCAGCCAAGTTCAGTAGGAAATCAGTCCCACTCTGCCTCAGACCCCGGGCCCATCAGAGCCACTGCCCCAATGTGGAGATGCAGCAGGATCATGCACATGCAGCGGGAATTGCATCCAACCCTTCTGTCCTCCCTGGAAGGCATTGTGGATCAGATGGTCTGGTTCAGAGAGAATTGGCATGAGGAGGTATTTGGCTTCAATGCACCTTCCATGAATGTATGGATCATCTAAGGGAAAGTTAACTGCAAAATATTTACCCAGAATTAATGTTGAACATCAAAGCATAACTGTTTGCTTTGATTAGTAAACTGATGTTTGTAGAACTGACTGTTCTGATTGGAGTTTGGATCTTGGTTATTTCTGGAAGCAGTACAGGGGTTTTGCAGAACTGTTAATGTGATGAATACCTCTAGGATTTAAGCTGTTGCTCATACTAACTGAAAATGTATATTCTTACACTAAGTTTCAGAGATACCAGTTTCCTTCTTGATCTGGTGGTCTGTGACAGGTGGTGATTATTACCTGAAACTTGCATTGCAACAGAGAGCAGATGGATCTGCCACTCTGCTGTTACTTGCCTCTCAAAGTGTTGGACTCCTGTTCTGTCTGCCTAGCACAGTGTTTATTTGAAGGTTTCCTCATATCACCTTTTTTTCATATATCTCAAAATATAAAATCTAGAAGTTACCTGCTGTTGAAAGAGCAAGTTGTCCTTTGTGAAGCAGCATTTCCCTTGCTCAGTTTGTTTGCAGTGCTAATGAAATTCAGGGCTGTCATTCTGATTGACCCTCTGATACAGTTTAAGAGTAGAGTTTTAAGCAGATGTTTCTGAGAGAATAATTCTACTGTATAAAATGCAGTGGGAATGAATATTTGGTGTCAAATCAGAAGGCCTGATCTTCCTGACTATTTTGTTTTTTCTGGTTTTCATTCTTAGGTTCTCAGACAACTGCAGCAGGGCTTGGCGAAGTGCTACTCCGTTGCCTTTGAGAAAAGTGGAGCCGTTTCAGATGCCAAAATCACTCCTCATACACTGAATTTTGTCAAGAAGTTAGTCAGCACCTTTGGAGTAGGTCTTGAGAATGTCTCTAATGTGTCCACCATGTTTTCTAGTGCAGCCTCAGAGTCACTAGCTAGGAGAGCACAGGCAACAGCTCAAGACCCCGTGTTCCAGAAGTTAAAAGGCCAATTTACAACAGGTAAATGTTTAAAATTTTTATAAATGTTGCTTTTAATCTCAAGAAAATCTCCCCCCACAGTTCAGCTGTGAGGGCATTCTGCTTTTTTATTCCAATATCTTTCCTGAGAGAAAATTTAGAAAATGGCACTTTTCTGTCATTCAGCAAACTGAAATAGTTTTGTTCCCATCTTTTGTACAGCAATAAATGTAATTCAAGTGGAAAACAGACATCAACCTAGAGAATAAATATATTGTTGTATTTTTATTATTGAAAACTGTGGTTTGATCACATATGTGTTTAAAGATAGATTACTTCAGTGTAATATTTTTGCAATTTGAACAGAACTGCTGGCTGTTTGTGAGGGACAATAATGATCTCTGTTTCTCTATGATGCCAGAATTTAATGAAATTTTCACCCCAGAACTCCAAACTGATGATTTTATGTGAAGTCTTTCAAAACAGCCTACTTCTGATGAGTAAGATTACTTTAGTGTTTTGGGTAACTAGATTATAAAAATTCTATTACCCAAATTTACATAATTGGTAAATTGAATCAATAACTTTAATCAGATCTCATAAAAAAGATACTGAAGGGAAGTAGCTTTTTTTCTTCATTAATTTTCTCTTAAACAGTGGTTACATATTTGAGTATCTGATCTTGGTTTGAAATTCTAAGAAAAGCTTGTTTACAAGCTTGATTTGTTTGGTGAAATGTGTTAAGGCCACGCAGCTCATACATGACAAAGTGGTTTGGGTTGCCAGAATTTTGAGTTTTGCATAAATTCCTTGGCTTTTCTTTAAACATAACTGAGAGAGTTTGACAAGTAGACTTGGGGTGTTTTTTCAAGCATTTTGCTGATAATATTGTGAAAATAAGGGAACTGATGGGAATCCTGTGAAAGTAGCTGAGTTGTAGCAATGACCTACATATCTCGTGCACGCCATGCTTTGCACGATGTCCTTTCTGAGGCACAGCAGTTGCATGACAGCAGATAATGAAAGTCCTGAACCATATGATTAAATTTTTACTGGATGAAGTGTACTAGGGAGGGAAATGGAAGTAGAAACACTTTGTGTGTCTTTAATGGGACCATAGAGGGGGAAAAAATAATTGGATAATGATTAATGGGGTGAAATTTCAGCAGTCCAAGTGCTGGATTCTGTACCTAGAACAGAGGAATAATGGCAGGTACAGGTGTAAATGGGGAGAGGAGAGGCTGGAGAGCAGCCCTGGATCAGGGGTCTGGGGATGGTTGTTGTAGATCCCTTCCAGCTGAAATGCTCTACATTAAATACAGATTTGGACTTGATTTTGATTTTTAATAATGGTTTATAGTCTCTACATTGCAACAGTGATATAGCCACTTATTTATTGCTGTAAGTGTTGTTGATATGCTTGGTTGGATTTGAGTTATTTTTGGTCTGTCACAGTAGCTCCTGCTTCCTTTCCTGTGAGAATCAGAGATCTCTGGGGTTTCCAAGGTGTAAAGGAAAAGTAAATACAATGCCAGGCTAAAGTCTGCAATATCTGAAGTAATATTTCAAAACATTTCTAGAGAAACATTTAAGAAAGCTTAATTACGATTAAGTTACAACTTTTAATTAAAAAGTGGAGAGGATTTCTGGTATTTTTTATGCTGTTTTTATTTTTTGCATATCTTTGTGATATATAAATGGCTGTTAAGGTTTTCAGATGTTCTCTCTTAATTAAAGAATTATATGGAACAACATATAAACCAAAGTATGACATAGGCCTGGTCATAAAAATCATGTAAAGTCATCAAATGCAAAGTGTTTCTTAGTAAACTTCAGTTAAGCAACAGTAATTACTTTTTTTTTTTAAGATTTCATGTTTTATTTTTCAAGTACGATGAAATATGAATGTCTGCAGGATACACGTAATTATTTTGCTTAGTGCTGGATTAGATTTTATTTTAATCTATTACATTCAGTGTTTAAACTTACAAATTAAATGTGGGAAAGCAGAAGAAATTAAACCAATCAGCATACTTAATAATTTCTGTAATGTAATTCATTATGCAGAAAATGAAAATAAGTTTTTTATTGATTTTACAATAGCAGTAAAATATATGTAAATAACCGAATAGGATTGTAATTACTGTGCTGAAAATTGCAAGAGTTTTTTTACCTTGCAAGAAACCAATTGTAGAATGTGCCTGATGTGTCCTTCTGTCACACCACAATGTTCATGTTTGTTTTTCCTGTTCTCAGTACCAGTTGCATTTGGATGATGGACAGATAATTATGGTGGTTGCCTTTCATTTCAAAAGTGTCCAAGCTAAGGAACTGTCTTGGAGTAAACTTTTTGTCAATTATTCCCAGATTAATGTTGACAGCTATGGTTTATAGACACTTTCAGCAGGGTTTGGTTGCATAATCATTTCCATCAACATCAGAGTTGTATTTTGATTCCTGTTTGGAGCCACTGGAGACTCTCACACCATTTCTTATATTCTGAATTCTTTGTCTGTAGCAGTCTGGACTGTTGGAGCTGTGATAGGTCATCTTTATCTATCCTAATGTTATATTATAAAAACAAATTTTACTTTGAATTTTTTTTCTGGAACTTCAAATGCATAGTTCTTTGACCATCTGTTCTTTGTTCTTTCCTTTTCTGCTAAACCTTTTGACATCAAAGAAAAGAAAATGCTGAAAAATGCTCCCTTTGAGAGCACTCTGAGCAGTGAAAGCAGCAGAAAAGCTGCCTCAATTGTCCTTTTGTGGGCAGAGGATAGTTTAGAGTTTGGATCAGCTTCTTTCTGCAACCATCTCTCCTCTCAAGCTGAATATGAATGGAGAGCTCCAAAATACCCTCTTGAAGGGCACAGTGATTTCCTTGAGACTTTGTCCCCCAGCACAATGAATCCTTCACTGTGCTGGTAGCTCTGCAGTCATGAGGAAGCTCTTGAAACCCAAGTGTGGCTCTGAACTGTTAGGAGGGGGCAGGGGGAAGAGCTCTGCTCATTTTCAGCCTTTTTAAGGATTTTTTTTTTCCTTTTGCTCAAGAGTGAACATAGTGTACTTTAGTAGCTCTTTCTTTGCTTCCATTGTAATTTTTAGGTAACAGGGTGTTATCCAGGAAATCCAGATGAAGAGATGGATAATATTTGACCTTGGTGTCTGGTCTGTGCAGTCTTGGTTTTCTGGAGCTGAGTGATAAACCAGAAGTCCTGCTCCATATTTCTGCTTTCCTCTCACTGAGATTTTTCATCTTTATTGGTTTTTTCCAAAAGTTCTTGTGAGATTGGAAAGAAGTTTTGGGAAGTAGAGTATATAAATGTTTCAATAACAACTTCAAAAGTAAGACAGCACTTCAATTTTGGAGAATGCTTGGATCTTCTTCAGTGTCATGGGCATAAAGAATTGTCCTGCTCTGTGCAGATAAGCTTACAACTCAGTTTTCAGGGACACTTTACATGATGGGTGTCTTGGCTTTTTAGCTGGAGATCTTTGAGATGTGAACCTTTAATGGAATCAGGCTTTTCCTATGGTCAGAATAATCTTAAAAATCTTAAAATGAACTGTTTCTTGCTCTAAAAGCATTAATAGCCTCTTGCCTTTGATTGATCAGAACTATTTCCTTCCAGTGTAGCAGAAGGTTTTTCTATATAGTTCTGGAGTCTTAGTTCTTGGAGGTGTTCTTTGTTTTCTTAATGCCATGTTGATGTTGTGTAGGTCAAGGGGACTGGGGGAGACAGAGGGTTTGATACTCTAATTTTGCTACCTCGAGTATGTTTTTTGGTGTTTCTTCCTGAGGAGTGATGGTACAGCCTTCAATCAAAGTGTGTTAAGAGGCATTAGGATTTTTTTAGGTCTGTCTCACTGGGGAGGAGATTGTGCCCCATTTCTCCTTCCATTGAGAGTGGCAAGAAACTTCAGCACTGAGAAGAGAGAGCAAACTGCTTCCACTGCAGTCTGTGCCATGGCCTTCTGTGAAAATCCCCATTAAGGATGAGGGGGAAAACTTCCCATCCTTTTTAGGAATAGGTGGTGCAAGTAGTGAGGTACTTCAGACCAATATGTGTTAGCTTGAGAAAGATGTTCTCCACTGCTACTGAAGAAATGGATTTTTTTTAAACAAAACCAGTGTTTATATAGATTAAGATGTCTGGAAAGCAGAGAGACTTTGTACACAAGTAATGTTTGATCCTGTATTTCCCTTTCTTCAGCTGAAATGATTTTTCTTCTCAGATGGGCTCTCTGTGACACGGGCAGAAAGACTAATTGAACTCTCTGTGTTTCCCATCTGCTACTGGGAAACAAAAGAACAACAAAAATCCTAAAATAGGCATTCAGCAAACTAGAGCTGCTCTTGTGGTGAACTGAGTGACTTTTTTTTGTAAGGAAAATATATTGATGTGTGTTTTTACCTCTTGGCTGATTCACATTAGCACAAAAACTAGTTGCAGTTTGAGGGTACTTTCCTGCACTTCAGAGATTCGGGAGATAAATGATGCAATAATTTTGTCACTTTGATGAAATGATTTACTCCCACTGCTCACTAGAGGGTAGGCTTGGGATTTTAATAAGAGTGTTTTACAGTGATATTGCAGTAGATGCACTGCCCACAGCAGGCAGAAAAAGAAAAGGGAATATTACATCCATAAATATGAAACTGTATTTTTCATTATAGACTTTTTTCTTACAAAAGTGGAAAAGATTTTGTATGAGCTGTTTTTTTGCTCTGTTTTAGGCTTGTAAACGTAGGTCTTTCACTGAAAGATTTTAGCATATCAGTTTATTGTGGATACACAGTGAAATATGTTGGGTTATATGTTCTCTGATATTTATTCAAGTAACAGAACAGCAAAATGAAAGCAATCCTAAGGTGCATTGTTTTCTTTGGCATTAGAATCCTGGATTAAAGAAAAGAACTTAGGAGAGTGTATGTGTAGAATGACAGGAACTCTGCTGGCTAAATGAATATTTTAAGTTGTTTTTAGGAGTAAGTCTTTTGGACAATCAGAGTTTTGAGTGGTTTAATTGTGGTTGAAAAAACTTTTATAATGCAGTAATTGCTGTGTGCACATACTTAATTCACTCTTGGCACACTTGCAGGCAGATGCTTGTAGCATATTTATGTGGTCAAATTTTCTGAGCAGTGCTCATGTTTGTTTGGTTTTTGGTATTTTGTCAACTTAGGAAAATATTGAGTGTATGTGACATATTGAAATGAAGGTTCTGCAAGAAAATTTAAACTAATTTTTAAGACTTAATTTTCCATTATATTGAATAATATTGAAGATTCCATTCTGCTTTAGCTGCAAATCTCAGAAATACTGAATTGTCATTCTCTGTTTTTTTTCAGTTGCTTTTTCACTTGAGACATGTTGAGCTTAAAACAGCATCTTCTAGGGAGTGGAGATGAGTTAAAAATTCAAGTATGTTGGTGAACTTGCACAGTTTGGGATGCCATAACTAATGAGGTTTACAGAGAGTAGTTTGTCTTCTTATCCAAGTGTGTTTAATCTTTCATTATTGTGGCACTGAAATGCTGAGCCATCATTTCATGTATGTAGTTTATTAATTTTCCCTCCTTTGGGAAATTCAAAGACATTTATTTATTTATTGTTTGCTTTGTCTGAAAATGTAGTGAGAGCAGTGTTGGGGAGATGATGTTGGTGTGGCCCAGAAAATGCTCAGTATTGCAGTGATTTCTGTTACAGAATTACTTGCAAAATGTAGTGAAGTCCATGTATTGACCTTGAGAAAGTTCCTTCTTCACCTGCATGTGGATTAAAGGGGATATTCTCACTCTGTGATACTGTTGACATGGCAGTGGAAAGAGCAGGCTGTTCCATAATATTGTCATTTTTCTTGGGCTGCTGTGGCTGTTCTTCCTGTAGTGTCTTTCAATTGTTGTCTAAGACAGGAAAGAATAAGAATTTTCTTGCAAATGAGAAGAGAATAGTAATAATAACAATTTTATTATTTGTCCTGCAGTTCCTCACGGATTCTATGTTGTATCCTCGACTGGGGCTCTTTCATTCATTTTAGGAGTAAAAAGTCTCCACTGATTTTAAATAAATAAATAAATGACTTGTAATTAAACAGGTAGAAAATTATCATGCTATAAAGTAAGCCTACTTCTCCTCTTTCACTAAGTGGTCTGATGTAAAAATTCAGGGGTTTACTGCTCTCTTTCTATGCAGTATGTCTGGTTGCAGTTTATAGAGAATTCAATACAGTAATAGTATTTAAATTTTTCACTATATGCTTTTCAATGTTTGTGAGACTGTAAAACAGGAAAACCTTAGGAAGTTCATTATGTACTAAATAACAGAATACTTTAGAGTTGTATACAGAAAAGAGGTAGCAGGTTCTGACAGGTTTAAGTTATTGTTCTGTATAGTGCTAGGACTTTGCAAAAAGGTTTTCTATAGAAAATAGAAACATTCAAAAGAGCCTGTCTTTTAAAGGCAGTTCAGCTTAGTGGGGGTGTGTGTGTTTGGTTTGCACTGTTGAATTGGGTGATTTGTTTTTGTTTGGCTTTTTTTTTTTTTAGATTTTGACTTCAGTGTGCCAGGATCAATGAAACTCCACAACCTTATCTCCAAACTAAAGAAATGGATCAAAATTCTGGAGGCCAAAACTAAACAGCTTCCAAAGTTCTTCCTCATAGAGGAAAAGTGCCGCTTTCTAAGTAACTTCTCAGCTCAAACTGCAGAAGTAGAGATACCTGGAGAATTCCTTATGCCAAAGCCAACACATTACTACATCAAGATAGCAAGGTAACCTAAAAATTCCCTTTGGTAGCTGTAATTCTGAAAACAGAGAAGAAAATTAAAGCCCCATCCATCCATCCATCCATCCATCAATCCATCCATCCATCCATCCATCCATCCACTCTGCAAAAGTAGATAGGTATTTTATAGTAGACAAATATTTTATATATGTGTATTACATATATAGTCAAACTTTGATGTAAGACCTTTTTAATTTATCCTCCTTCAATAATTTTACATTTGATCACTTAACACCTGCACTGTTCAGAGCGTATTTGGTTTTCTTGTACCTTGCTTTAAGTTGAGAACTGTGCTTTTATTGTCATCACTAGAGATCCTGTTGTTCAAAACAGTTACAAAGCTGTCCCCAAATGCTCCTGGCAGGTTCATGCCCAGGGTGGAGATAGTGCAGAAGCACAACACGGCCGCTCGCAGGCTGTACATCCGCGGGCACAACGGGAAGATCTACCCCTACCTGGTGATGAACGACGCCTGCCTGACTGAGTCGCGCCGCGAGGAGCGCGTCCTGCAGCTGCTCCGCCTCCTCAACCCCTGCCTGGAGAAGAGGAAGGAGACCACCAAAAGACATTTGTTTTTCACAGGTACTGCAAGGAGAGGGATCTGTGTTGTTTTTAAATGTAAGTTGCGCTCAAGGGTTATAATGGCTGGAGGTTTTTGAATATTCAGAAGGTAAATTCACATCTGTCTGGGTGATTAGTCTTGTCTGGAGCTGTTGCACCCCTCTGGAGAAGTGCAGCTGATTGCATGAGATCTGGGGTGTTTTTAGAAATGCTTATGTGCCTTGCTTATGATATCAAGTGCACTTGTGAATATTTAAGGCAGAGATGCCCACTGGGCCTGTTGGTGTGGAAATGGGTGCACATACTTCAGCAACGTTGAAGTATGGGAAATACAACAGGAAATACAACGTTTACAGACAACTGAAGAGGGACAGAACAAAACCTTTTCTCCCTGAGTTGTGATATACAAATACTGAATTTCTTTTATGTCTTCCACATAACACAGAAAAAATATTTTTTTTTCTGCTGAATTTCATCTAAATAAAGTATTACCCTCTTTCCTAAAGGTAAAGAAAAATAGGAAGAATGATGAGTGCTCAATATTTTTTTTGAAAATACTGTTGATATATCTGTTAAGATAAAAGAGGACCCTACTGTATTTCTTTTTTACCTGAGCTTGTAAATTAGTTATGAGCGTAGCATTAAGTTTTTTGTTGATAGGCTCCAGTTGATCATCGGGGTTGTGTTTTGAGGGCTGGTGTGTCAGTGTTTGGGCTCTGGATGAACTCAGTTTTGCTTTGCTCTCTCTGCCCCGCCCCCTGCGCAGTGCCACGGGTGGTGGCGGTGTCCCCGCAGATGCGGCTGGTGGAGGACAACCCCTCCTCGCTGTCCCTGGTGGAGATCTACAAACAGCGCTGTGCCAAGAAGGGCATCGAGCACGACAACCCCATCTCCCGCTACTACGACCGGCTGGCCACGGTGCAGGCTCGGGGCACGCAGGCCAGTCACCAGGTACCACAGCAGGGGCTAACCCAGGGCACCTGCTGTGCCCTGCCCCAGGCAATTCTGTCCAGGGCTGTCCCCAGCACCCTCCCCTCCCCTGGGCAGCTTCATCCAGGGCTTTCCCCAGCACCCTGCCCTGCCCGGGCAATTCCATCCAGGGCTGTCCCCTGCACCCTGCTGTGGCCATTTCATCCAGGGCTTTCACCTGCACCCTGCTCTGCCCCCTGCAATTTCATCCAGGGCTTTCCCCTGCACCCTGGGCAATTCCATCCAGGGTTTTCACCAGCACCTTGCTGTGCCTTGGCAAATTTCCCTCAGCGCTTCTTCAGAATTTAGGAAGTTCATTATGTACAAAATAACAGAATATTTTGGAGTTTAGAAAAGAGGTAGCAGGTTCTGACAGGTTTAAGTTATTGTTATATATAAAGCTAGGACTTTGCTAAAAGGTTTTCTATAGAAAAGAGAAATATTCAGCAGAGCCCATCTTTTAAAGGCAGTTTAGCTTAGCCAGGGATGTGTGTGTTTGGTAGATGTCATTAGATGTCAGAAGGATACATGGTGCATGGGTGGTGGTTGGATTTTTTGAATGTATTTTGATTTTGTATAATGAGAACTCTGTATCTCTTCAGGGTTTTAGGTGATCTTGGAATGATTTTATTAAAAAAAAAAAGCTGTATTTGTATTGCTGGAAGTTGTTTTGGGTAAATGCAACTGAAAACAGGCAGGGTGCTGATTGATTTTTTTTTTTTTGCTCTCTTGTATAGTGCTTTAAAAATAATTAATTGACAGCATGGGAAGCAGCATTTCTAATTTACATAAGCAGCTACAGCATGGTATGTGAGGCAGGCTTCCCATGTTCTTATAATATTTCTCTTAAAATTGCCAGTGGATCCATTCATCTAAGCCAAACAGATGCAGTTGGGCAATCTCACCTAATAAATTAAGTACTCAGAAAGAACAAAGCTCTCTCTCTGTAACCTCCATCAAACAACCAGTTGTGATGTATAAGGTGGTTTTATGGTTTTTTTTTTCTAGTTAGGGTTAGTGCAAATTCATAGATAAAATACCAGTCTCATTCCAAATACAGCTATTAGAAAATACACAGTAAATGTGTATTACACACATAGTTTAAACAATTCTCAGACTTTCTTTGTTACAAAATAAAAATGGAAGTGCTATGTAACATTTGTTTCTATTTTCAGAATTCTTACATTTGAAACTTTAACAGCCCTTTAATTGAAGTCAACATGACTATTCATGCTTTCTGGTGTAACAGAACAGATCCTTCTTTTTCTAACTAATTAGGCCTAGTATATGCTACAGTAATTAAATATTTTGGTAGATTTTTCTTTTTCTTTTTTTTTTTGCTTTTCCTAAAACGAGATACAGCAATTAAGAGCAGATTGGTAGTTGCTTTAGGTCGATTTGTCTGTTGCTAAGAAGTACATTAAAAATGCCTTTTTCCAATTAACCCTTTTGCTGTGCAGGTTCTCAGAGACATCCTGAAGGAGGTGCAGAGTAACATGGTGCCTCGCAGCATGCTCAAGGAGTGGGCTCTGCACACCTTCCCCAACGCCACGGATTACTGGACCTTCCGGAAGATGTTCACCATCCAGTTAGCCCTCATTGGCTTTGCAGAGTTCATCTTTCATTTGAACAGGCTCAACCCTGAGATGCTGCAGATTGCCCAGGTATGCTTCAGTTTGTTCATTCTCTTGTCTTGGATCAGATGGATATTGGTACTGTGCTTTTGAAATGAATCAAAGTTCAACATGGATAATTAACAGTGCATTTCAGTAGGCTTTTTATTTCTGTGTGATTGCACATCCTGTAGGGAATGCTTTAACCTGCAGTCCCCGTGGACGTCAACTCTGCCCTCTGTGGTGAGAGTTTAGAACTTTGTGAAATTATTCTTAGATATTTGAACTCTTCATGCAAATGACTAATAAGTCTCTCTTTTTAGTCTTCTTTCAAATATATTGCTTTCAAAATACCTTTGTGTTAAATCAGTTAGGTGTAAGAAAAATAAAATATACAGCTTCATTTTCTTAAAGGGCTGTACCCCTTTTTAAATACCATTCTCTTTTGAGCATATCTGTCAAGTTACAACTCGTATTAATCAGGATTTTTCTGTTTTAACCCAATATTTAAAATGAGGTTTGCCACCTTAAAAAAGAGCAAAGGTGGTATTTATTAAAGTCTCAATGTCATTTTCATGTATGGAGAGCTATATAGTCTGTAGAGCAATTAGGATATTTTGATCCCTCTGTTAAATGTTCAGCTGTTTTTACCCACAGTAAACCTTGGACACTGAATGTTGTCCCAGAGGTCTATTGGCAGTGACTCCATATAGATCAGGATCCAGAGGCATCTATTCCTTAAGTTTGGTATTACATGTATTTAGTGAGGGGTTTGGACACAACATTTTGAGAGAAATCCTTACCTTTGTGCATGCCATTATTTATAACTTCATTGCTAAAAAGTTGTTTGGCTAAACAAGTGAAAGGTACTGTTGGAACTCAGCAATAACAGAAACAAAAACCCAACTACTTTTGGTTCCATGAACAAAAATCAGCTCCTTTAATTGCTTTTGTGCATCTTGCTGTTAAACCCAGGACACTGGCAAGCTCAACGTGGCGTACTTTCGCTTTGACATTAACGATGCCACTGGAGATTTGGACGCCAACCGTCCGGTTCCCTTCCGGCTCACCCCGAACATCTCGGAATTTCTCACCACCATCGGGGTGTCGGGGCCCCTCACTGCATCCATGATTGCAGTAGCTCGCTGCTTTGCACAGCCAAACTTCAAGGTTTGTAAACCTATTTTGCAGGTTTATGTTTGACAATTTATAAACAAAACAGCCCTTTTTTGGTGAAGGTAGGAACTGAATGATGATGCGTATTTGTTTTAAAATTTTACCCTGAGGTCATCACAAAGGCCAGCTGAAATGTTGGAAATGTTTGGAAATGTTTCGTGTTATGTGTAAACATTTAATTTGAATTTGGACACATAAAAGTTTGCTTTAGAAGCTTGAGACTGTTGGAGTTAGCAGATTAATACCAGTAACTCAACTCAGTGATGAGAAAAAATAGGAAACTATTTGTTGCAGGCATTTCTTTTTCATCCAAGGATAGAACTGGCCTATATAACATATATGTGTATATCTATTAGATACATATGTGTGGATGTTGTAATCAGTGTTCTTTCCCTGTGTAGCAGAAAATAACATTCCCTGAGAGTGTAATGACTGCAATAAAACCCTCCAGCTTTTCAAAGTACTCCAGATCTTTGCCCAAGACTTCTGTGTCTGTGTGTTTGTGTGTGTGTGTTGTAGAAGCCATGAATTTAGTGGAGTAATTTAAAAATAGGATGTACACAACTGTATCTGTGTATCAATATCTTAATATATGTTATTAATTTCTGTAGGAGTTATTGTGTTGTGTTTTATGAAAAGGAATACCTGGAGAGGAAATAATAAAATGTTTGGAAGCCACGCTCACCTTGAAAAGACCGAAATCGCGATGTGGCACCAAAAGTGTCAAAATGCTGTCCAGTAAAATCTAGTTAGAATTCTGTAATCTGATAGAATCTGATTGTTCTTTGGATTAAGTGCAATAACCTGATTTTTCTTCTTCATATAGGTTGATGGCATCCTAAAAACTGTGCTAAGGGATGAAATCATTGCGTGGCACAAAAAAACCCAAGAGGACACCTCCTCTCCACTGTCAGCAGCTGGGCAGCCCGAGAACATGGACAGCCAGCAGCTGGTTTCACTGGTTCAGAAAGCTGTGACTGCCATCATGACTCGCCTCCACAACCTGGCCCAGTTTGAGGGAGGGGAAAGCAAAGTCAACACTCTGGTGGCAGCTGCAAACAGCCTGGACAACCTCTGCCGCATGGACCCCGCCTGGCACCCCTGGCTGTGACTTGGAGCTTTTAATAGTTTGAGGGGGGTGTTGTTGTTTTTGTTGTTTTTGTTGTTTTTTTTGGTTTTTTTTTTTTGTTGTTGTTGTTTTTATTTCCTCCTGTTGTTTGTGGTGTGAGCCATATTTTGTGTTAAAAAAATGTGAAAAAAGCTTTCCCAACGACGGCTTACCTGTCACACTGCGTTTTGTCAGTTTTCATTCTAGCTGTGTTTACAGTGGTATGGCGTTTTCACTGGTTTTAATTTCATGAGGAGACATTTCCTCCTGTTTAAGCAATTGATATGCAACAGCAGCTTTTGCAAATAGATTAAAATGAAGAGAGAAAAATAATATACAGAAAAATCTAATTTTATGATGAAGACTATGAAACTAGCATTGTTAGATTTAGGGTCTGCCATTCCTAATAACCTGCAGTATATGAATTTTTTATACAATAGTAATTACTAAAAAGAAAGAAAAATACAGTAATCCCAGCTACTGAGTTTTCCTCTGTGAAATTTTACTTAATCACTCTCTTCATAATGCCAAATTGAAGGCACAGATAAATGCTCTTAACTTTTAAGTTTGCTTCAAATTTACATGAGCAATGTTGCTTTGTACAGACAATTTTGTACCAAATGTTATAGAGGTGAGATTTTGTTAGGCACTGAGAAAATGATGATCAAATTGTGCTGACTTTTCCTGAAGCACAAGCTATGTACAGTAAAAGTGTAAACCATTTAGAGTATTTGGTTTAGTTGTGGACAGTGTTTAGGGGGAAGTTTGTAAAAGGATGGAAAAAGTCATCCTTTGATACCTGTATTTGTCTGTAATAGAGAAAAAAATGAAATCTTATCAAGGTCTCTTTACTGTTTAGAATTACAGTAGCTTCTTTAGAATGAATCTGTTCCTTTGTAATTTAAGAAGAAGAGCAGTTTAATGTTTCATTTGTCTTTCTGTTGTGTTAGCATTTTTATAAAACTTCAGTGTTGAGAAGGTTAAATTTGTACAGAGTGATTTTTTTTCCAAATAAATATTTTATAAAACTCTCTGGTATTCATTTTATTTATAATATTTTTAATATTATCCTATGAGTATGATTTTGCTTCATTGTATGATGGATGAATCAAGCATAGCCCTTCATTCCTATGCTTGGTGCTCCTTTTGTATTAAAGAGTATTGCTCTATGGCACTGTGTACAAGGGGAAGCTCAAATAAATGAGTGCTAAGGACTATATAAGGATTTGGAAAACAAACATCTTTTTTTTTCTTTTGCAAAGACTTACTTCTTTATCAAAATCATGTTGGCAAGAATAATCTTCTTATAAAACATAGCACTTCCTGCATGTGTCACAACACGCTCTGTCTGCAGTCATTCACAACTGAGCTCAGTGCTTTCATGACTTGAAGGGAATTGTTGCCTTCCCTTTATTGAAGATTGTAATATTTGCAGCTGTGAAATACAGCACACGCTGCACAGAGGAGTTACAGGATCATTTCTTATTTGCACATCTTGGATATGTCTGGGAGATGACAGCATTCCCTGACAGGAAGTCATCAGATAATTCAGCCACTTTTCTGTCCATGATAGAAATCTTAATGGGAAAATGTGAATGTGAGTTAAGAGACAAACTTTGTTGTCTTTAGATTTGTGACATCTCTCTTGCTCTTGGCATCATCTTAGAGATACTCCTGAAAGAAGACTTGGGGTGTGAGGGAGCAGAGAGTTATTTTAATGAGCTCCCTGATGGTGTTAATGTGCAAATGTTAATACCTGGTTCTCTTCTTTCATGAGCATGTGCTATGGATGCACCTCAATTTGTGAGAAGGCTTATACAGTCTTAGCCCAGAGTTTTACCACCAGCTCAGGAGATAAATCTGAAAGCTTTTAGTTATACATGAGCATTCTTCAGAGCCTGGGGGATATCTGACATCTCTTGTATCAGCAGCAGCTGTCCATTAGCAGGAGAGTGGTTTGACAAAGTACAGGGTAGGAAGTTCCTGATTATCTTCACGAGCATGTGACTTCTATCTTAGCTGCATTTAATTTTTTATGGTTGTAGATAAGGGTTCCCTCTGTCTTGTTAGAGATCCATGCTCAGAATGCATCTTGCTGAGCAGATACTTGAAAGTGAACTACATTAAATGTCAATTCACTCCAAGTATTCCCTTCAAGGTTTCTTCCCTCAGATTAGATGCTACACAAAAAAGCCCATGTCATTACTCTGTAAAATCAAACACTCGAGAATTAAGAGGTCAAATTTAAAATTCTCTCTGAAACTGTGTGTATGAACATTATGCCATTCTGAAAATTCCTCCTGTTGTGTTTGTTTTTTAACCTCTGTAGAGTTACAGACAGATTTCACCAGATCTTCATGAGAGTAACTACTCACAAGTCCTTGACACCAAAGTTGTGCCAGCCATAATTCTGTATATAATACATGTTGGTAGGCTTTGGCACATTTACCTGTGTTGGTGTGAATTGGGCACTCTGGGAGGTCACTCAAGGCAAATTAGAAATACTAATAACTAAGAAGCAAGTTTGGCTTGAAAAACTGGATAAAAATGTAAGGTGTGGGTATTTGGAGAATAAATAGTTGTCAGGTTTCTCAAATTACACTGTTTTGTCTCCTGACTTTTGTAATCATGTTTGACTCTGTCTTTATTAGATGATGCTGCTGCAATTTAACTTCTTATTATTACAATCTGCTCTCAAAGTCATTGATCAGAATTTGCTTAAGTGAATTGTACTCTGAAACAAAAGCCTTTAACAGCAGTTGAGTGTTTGGGTCCACCCTCTGAAAGTGGTGTGCCACTTTCCTCTCCTGTAATTGGGCTGTCCATGAATTGTCAGGTGCAGAGTGAGCAAGGGATTAGCTATTACTGGAAGATGATGACTCACAGCGTTTCAGGGGCAGACAATGAAAGCTCTGTTTCATAATGGCAGTCGAATAAAGTTGCTTTTAAGGCTCTGATCTGTTTCAAATATGATGTATGAAATGTTCCTTTGTGGTGTAGAAGCCTATTCAGAGAGAAGATTTCACACTCACAGGAGCTTTTAATCAGCTCAGTGTGGGTGCATTTCACATTTGAGAGGTTCAAGGGAGCACATGTGAAACAACTGGTGACTTGTGTGTGGTTTGTCATTGTTGTCCCTTGACAGTGTCATGTCCCACTGTCCCTGTGTGCATGAGCTGTGAGCCAAAGGGCAGTGTGACCTCACCTGGGACCTCCTAAACCAGGGCTCAAGGTGCTGAAATGTGGAGGAAAAAAGAGGAAGTCTGTGAAATTGTTAACTTAGACTTTCATCTCTTCACTGTGGCTTTTTCATCTTTAAATGAACATTGCCTTTCCCTGAGAGCTCCAAGCATGGGTTGTGCTCCCTCTCTGCCTTCAAACCTCTCCTTCCCCTGTTATCATCCAATGCTTTACTCTGAGAAACCTTTTTATTTCTTCCAATTCCCCCCAGAAAATGCCACATAGGATTGGAGCATCCTGGTTCCAGCTGGGGCCCCTCAGCTGCTCGGGAGCTCCTGGCATTGCATCCCCCCTGTCCCTGGGGGTCTGCTGGGTGATCCCTGCCGGCTCTGGGGAGAGAAATCCTGGGGAGGAGAGGGAAAGGGAAGGAATGGCTGATGGGCACCATTCAGTGCTGCCCCTGCCCTCTCCAAGGGGAGTGACTGAGTGCAATCCACTGCAAAACCAGGCAGTTTTAGGCAAGGAAGCAGGAGAAGTGGCAGAGGCAAAGCTGAGCCGGGTGAAACAGGAAGAAAGAGGCTGCCCTAAGATTTGTTTCTTTGTTTGTTTCCCCTCAAGAATGGAGTTTCATGTTAATTGCCAACAAATCGAGTGGAATCCCCCAGCCCAGGCTGATTGGCTGAGGACACTGAGCAGCCTGGTAAATGTTTTCAGCTGGGGCAACTTGCTCTGATGGCTGGGTCTGGCTCAGTCAGGGCTCAGGACATCGTCAGGGAAACTTGGTAAGGGATGTTTTGGTGTTACAAAATGGATTTTTATTTGTTTGTTTTGTTTGGGGTGTTTTTGTCCTTTGGTGATGCTTTTCACTCTGACTCCACTGGAGGACTACATGTGGTTAATATAGTCTTTGAAAATCCATCTTGAGTGAGCTGTAAAACCCATCCTGACCTTGTCTAGCCCTGGAGGATCATGTCATGCTGCTTGTAAGAAATGAGGTGCTAAGTTGGCTGTGCCTGTGCTTCCAAGGGAGAAGCACTAACCAGTGTGGGCACCTCTCCTCTGCCCCCTGTTCTGGCAGTGTGGTCTGGGCAGAGGCAGTTCATTTCTTACTGTGCTCAGCAGCACAAACCTTGTTAGAGCTTTGTGTGCACTCTTCCCTTGCCATTTAATCCACAATGGATTAAAATCCAATACTTGGATTTCTTGGAAGAAAACACATAACTGTCACAGGAGTCAGCTGTCATAACAACGCACTGGTAAAAGCCCATTTCCAATCCACCTGCTTCTTGTGCTGAGCATGCTGTAGATGTTTGCTATATTTGGAGGTGCTATTAGCTTTGGCTTGTTAAATTCATGTGCTCCACACCCTAATACCAGGCTTCACTTGCTGCCTGCAGCCTGATTTTATTTTTTTTTTTGGGAAAGGATATTTATCCAGGCTGTAAAATACTGTCAGGATTGTACCTTAATCAATCAGGCATTGCTTACCCTCAGCCCAGCCCCTGAGAACTGTTACAGTACCAGCTATATTAGAGAAGCGGGCTCAGTCTGATAGCTGATAGATAGGGAAAGGACAGACCTTTGCTGGCTCTTTGTTTCTCTTGATACTAACACGTTAATTACTGTCTCTCTCCACTCCTTGCTGCTGTTTGCTAGAAAGTGGCATTAAATGACCTATTCTGCTTATTCAGCAGGAGTTCTCATCAGTAGCAATTCATAAACCACTTTGGAGTGGGTCAGTATTGCTTTACCATCCCTTGAAGCAATACTAAGTGGCACAGAACTTTTAATTGAGGTCTGGTGGTGTCACTGAAATGTTGTTTCTTTGTGTAATAGCTGCCCCTATTCCTTTCTATAATACAAAAAAATAGTGATTATCAAGTAGAGAAAGATGCCATATTAATATTCTGTAAATTAACAGCATCCATTATTAAAAAGTCTGTTTTTTAACCTCTCATGCAGTACATTATGCTACCATTTATTTTTTAGCTTGAGCATGTGAAGGAGCTACTCCCCATCTTTGTGAGGTTCTGTGGTGGAGTGGGGATTGGGACTTCAGGGTTCCTTGTCCAGCTCTGTGTGTGGTGCAAACCCTCTGGTATGAAGTAAATCTGTGGGGGAAAATGGATATTTTTGATACTTAGGATGTGTGTGTGTGTTGTAAAACACAGTGGCTTTGTAGTCAGTGAGTGAAAAGAAGTGTCTCCAAGTTAAAGCAATTTTCTTGCCTTTCTTGGTTAGGTACTGCAGTCTGGGTGGTCCAAACTCAATTTTGTTGGGATTAAATGAATTTAGAGAAAGTTTTCTGGGACAGTGTCCAAAATTCTGTGATTTCCCATGGCCCCTTTGCCCTCTTCTCCCTTCCACTCTGGCAGAGCCAAAATGTATGGACATGCACAGACCCACAGGAGATGGCACAGTAACAGTAAAACTGGGGCAGGTCAGATGAATTTGCCCTGCAGGCTGTGTCTGGTTTCCAGATGTGGAGTTGGATGCACCCTTTGTGAGATCCTTGCTTTAGCCTTTGGAAATTTCTGGAGAGAAAAGAGTAATTTCTTTCTGTGACCTTGTAAACTCTTGGTGAAAGTGTTGGGATTCTTTTGTATTCTGGAAATGGATCAAAAGTAGAAGATTTATGAAACAGAGACACTCAGGAACTGAAATAGTGGGGACCCTTCCTCTGACCACCTACTACCTGTTTTTGGTCTGGTGCTTTGGAGAAAAGAAAGACTCAAACTTCCTGAGCCTTTCACAGTCTTGCAAAAAAATAAACATTAGTTTGGGGTGAAATTATGACTTGCCTGTCTCTGCTTTGGCTGTTTCACTGAGCTGGTTTGTTGTGAATGAAGCAACTATTGAAAGTGCCAAAATGCTTGTTTTATTCCTCCTGTGACAGATGTGATGCTGTAGAGCTGTGGGATGGTTCAGTACAGATATGAATTCTGTGTTCAGCTCTCAAACAGGCTGTCAGTCACGCAGGGAAAGATACCTAGCTCAGCTTAGCTTTCATTCACGTGGATTTTTTTAGGTATTTTGTGTGCTATGGGATTCATTTGTTCTTTTCTGCGACCTGAATGAAGGTATTTTGCTGTAGTAACAGTTACATCCAAGGGTGCTCAGCTTCCTTTGTAGCACTCATGCAAATCATCCTAGGAGAACTCAGCTTTGGTAACTGTGTTTTTACCCCACATGTGATTTTTTTGTGAAATAAGTTCACAGACTGACACAAAACTTATTCTTTAGGGGGACTAATTTAATGTTAGTATAACTCAATTTAGTGTCTAAACCCCCACTTCTTATTAGGAGGTTTTATTTTAGAAAACATTTAGTAACTTTTAGGCTGTTTCTGAATAAGACTGGATACTTGCTTAGGCTGTGCTTGTGTAGCTCTTGGTATTTACTGCAGCATGATAAGCAATGCTTGAGTAGAGGATTTTCACCAATTTTTAGTCCTGTCTTTGTAAAATATCAGAACCATAGATTTCAGGGGGTTTGTTAAGAGCAACATACACAGAGTTAATGGCATAATCCCTCATTCCAGATTCCAACAAGACAAAACACTGATGCATTTCCTTTGCAATGAAAAATACTGCCCTTAGCTTCTCACTGTTCCTCTTACTTTCAGATGTTGTTCAATCAAAGAATAGTCCTGAGTTTTCTAAAGAGCAGAGTATCTTTGTCAGATCACAATCTTAAAAACCTCTATTTACACAGACCTAAATGTAGATGCAGAATTGGAATTATCCACTGACTGCAGTTCATTCTTGGAGGAATGCAGCTGATTGGTTTGAAACTCAGTTTACAGTTCCTCCATCTGAGGATGTGAGAGAAACTCTGACATCTGCCAGCCATGGCACAGGCTGGCAAACGCCAGGATCTGGTTTGTGTTTCTCAGTGACTCACTTTGTCACCTTGGTTGAGTTACTTCACTCCATCCTTCTGATTTCCCTGCTACTCTTTTACATTTTTCTTAAAGGAAAAGCTTGAACAGAGCTTGGCACAATGCAGGACCATGTCTTTAAGTGTCCCCGCTGTGTAAATAACGTGTTGCTCTTCAGCTATGATTAGTTTCATCACTCAGGAGCTGGATACTCACAGAAAAGAAGTATTACCCCTTTTACCTTTAGCAGAATTGTTCCCATTTAATTTATCTGTGTTTGGCACTTCTGAGGTATTCTACTTTTCCTAGAGTGGAAGAAAACACAAACACACAGGTTAATTGCCTCAGCTGCAAAGTTTTTCTGCTCTGTATTTGCAAATTTGGTTAACAATTATATTCCTATTTTGCCTGAATCAATGGTAAGAACTGCACACTTAGAGTTGTGTGATTCACCTCTCTGTATGCTTTTAATGTTATTCAGAAGGAGCAGGGATAAATGCTCTCAGTTGAAGCAGTAGATTACAGAACATGAATCAGTGATAAAAATGTGCAAATGGACCTGACATCAGTGGTGTAGCTGAAATATTTTTTCATGATTGCTCTTAGGGATTTGCAGTATCTGTCCCCACCATCTTTAATAGGTAGCTGTTCATGAATCAAATAATACAATTTCAGTCAAGAAGCAACCTGCCAGTGGGAGGAAGTGTATGAACATAAATTACATAATTATTATTCCACTTGCTTCTATGCATTTAATCACAAAACAGCAGAAGCCTGAAGGTACAAAATAAACCTTAAAGGCATCATAATCTTAAACAACAGTAGCAACACACCAACATGTGCCCTGTAAAATAGAAAAAGATTAGTAAAAGAGTGACACTTAATTTATTTTCCTCTTTTGTGATCATTAGGCAATAACACTAAATTAACTCACTGTATTTGCTTACCAAGTCAACAATTCTTTAAGCAAAGCTGCAGAGAACTGGAAAGTTATTGATATACGAGGATGGTACCTCCTCTTATTAGAGGAGAAGAAAAAAGAGGGGATTTTATCTGTATTTTCTTAGGGTAGCTCTCCCTGTGTGATAGATATAACTCGATGCAGTGATGCCTGCCTGAATTTGCAGAGAGCCTGCAACAATAGACCTGAGGGGAAAAGTGCTTCATCTTTTGGAACTGGTTGCTGACACCAGGTCAGTCATGGATTTTTTAGTTGTGAACTGTGCTCATGTTTATGAAAGAAGAGCAAGAGTCATGCAGTGGATTCTCATCATCAAGCAACAAAGTTTCTTTTATAGTCAGTCAATAAGCAAAATAAAATTCATTCTTCTTGCCTATGAATGGAAATCTCTAATATTTCCCCTTTTTTTTGGGTACATTTCAAGTATTTAGCTAGCCTTGGAGGTACAGGAAGCAGAACAAACATTTAGTGCTTTAGTGTGGCCACTGTCTTTTGCAGTGGATTACCAGCAGTGCACCTCGGACTAGAGACACTGGCTAGGGAAGAGGATATCTTAGATTGAGATGGTTTAGATATTTAGTTATGACATGGTGTGTTTGCCACTGGCTTTTTGCTCCTTCAGCAGTGATTTTGGCTGTTTACTCATTTTCCCCTGGGCTGAGCCATCCTGGTGCCTGTGAACCAAAGCTTGTGCATTTGTCCCCGAGGCAGAGGTCCCTGAGCCACCTCCAGACTCAGAGGCAGTGTCACATTGTCACTGCATGACCTGCCACCCTAATTCAGCCTGGTGAAGGGTAAAACTCACCATGGGTGGTGGAACAAGAGGGGAATTTGTGCCCAGTGCTGTCAGGGTGGATGTGGCCCTGTGGGTGCCCGGCAGGGCTCGGTGCTGTGGGTGCAGAAGGGGCACAGGATGCCAGCAGAGCTGGCTCAGGACTCAGCTCCATCCCAGAAAACGACCCTGGAATCTTATTTTTGTTACTTTAATACTGTATACATCACAAACAAACAAGCCATAACGGGAAAGCCATTTTATCAATATCCTGTGTCAATGATATGGAGATTAAGGGCAGCTGGATCCAGCACAAGCACAGAATGTTGGGCAGAGCATTCCTATGCAATTTAGTCCTTTAATCCATGCAGTAAATAAATGTTTTTGATCTGAAACACAATCACTTTGATTACAGCAGCAGAGGGGCACATTTTTTATTCTGTATATTTTTTATTCTGCTGGGTTATATGGACTAAATAGGAAAAAGACTGATGGGGGAGGTCTGACAGAGCAGGCCCTATAAATGCACACTCTTCCTGTTATTTAGACAAATTAATCTCTGGCTAAGGGCACTGTTATTAGCAGAACAGACCAAGCCTCGGTTTCTTGTCACCCATCTCTCAAGTATGATAGGTATTCTCCCAGAAGAATGTTGTTTTCAGAAATTTTGCTTTGAGAAAGCAATATAATTGTTGTTATTTTTAAAACAATCTTCAAATGAACATAATTTTGATTTTTAAAAAATTCAATGCATTTTATATGGAAAATTTTACCTTCAAAGTCTAAAAATAGTAAAAATCAATTTTAAATTTTTTTCAGTTCAACCAGACATATAGTCAATTGCAACCTTTTTGATGGGATGCTGTTGGGATATTCTCAATTTTACAAGCATTTCACTTTCATGTCACATTAATACCAAGCCCTATGCTTATTTTTAAATGGTAAAAATTTACAACAGTTGGGCTTTCTTACTGTGCTACTGTCGACTTATATTTTCAGCTGATCTGCAGCTGGTATTTAAAGGAATCTTATGCTTTGGGGCTACCCAATTAAAATAATTGTGACCCTTCTACAGTGATGGGGGAGCAGATCACTGTCATTAAAGGTGGTGAGTTATTTTGAGAGTATGAATTTACATGAGGTAAAAAAAAAAGAGATATTTTTCGACAGAGATGCATTTCACAAAGAATTTGAAAAGTTCATTCAGAAAATGATGAAACTTTGCACATCCTGAGTGCAGCTCTAAGTAAATGAAGCAGCATTCACTAAGTCATGTTCCCACACTTCATGGAGGTATTTGTGGGGTATGTATAAAAATAAAAGAAGTGAGGGGAGCTGAGAGGTTTCATTCCAAGCTCCTCAGCCCTGGCTGTTAATTACAGTGGAAACCCTGTCCAGGTTCTCTGCCAGAGCTGCCTCCTTGCAGGGATGGAGCTGGAAAACTCCAGGGACAGAGCTGATGGGCTGAAAGTGAAGGAGAATTTGAGTGGGATGGATTACAATAATCTAGTTAAATTAATTGAGATCTAAATGGGGCAGGCCTTTGAACATCTCCTAAGTAAATATTGGCAGGATTTAGGGAGTGCTGAGTTTAGTTTGTCCTTCACAGATACCTCTTGGCATCTCTGTTTTGTGTTTGCACTGTGGCTCTTGAGAACTTCTGGGTTTTAGCCACCTCTTATTAATGCCAGTAGTACAGTTCAGAAATCTCAAGTTTATTCTTGATTTGCTCTAGTCCATTTTATTAGAAGGGCCACTGGGCCCCTTAAAACAAATTTTACTGTCCAGTGTCCATACCTGATTTCTCTCTTTCTCAGTTTTGCATCCCAAACCTGTTGCCCTTTTCCAACATTTGGAAAATATCATCCCAACTCACATGTGGATCTAACCTTGCTGGCTCTTGGGAGTTTGTTTAAATTGTAATTTGTTTGTAATATCCTTTTACTTGAAATGTTATGGAGCACATTTTTCCCATTTATTTTTCTTTAAAGAGAAAAAATATTGTGGATCCAATTTTATTTTAAAGACAGTAATTAATTATATTTTGATTTTTGAATTGTCAATCCCTTGTGATGTCTCAAATAGATATTTTTAAATGTAGAGCTTAAACTTTTTGTGAAGGAGCTGTCATTTTCTTTATCTACATGCTGCCCTCTACAATGGGGTTTTTATTCATCTGAGCTGTCCCAAAGTAAGTAGTTAAGTGATGAGGCACTTTCCTCAGAGATGCAGAGAGGCTTTTTAGTACAATTTTTTTAAATGTAATATTTTAAGTCTGATTTTCCATCCTGCAAGCTATAAATCATACCTGTTTACAGATATGTATGGAAATCTGTGGACTAATGATTTGAAAGTGCTATCACAGGAAAACAATGGTGTTGCACAATAGTTGACTCCCCCAGGAAATTGCAGAGCTATCTCAGTGCTCAGGAGGTTTAAAACTGTCAGTGCTTGGTAAAGATGAGTAATAGCAATCCTAGGTGTTCTCAGCCTTGAGTTTTAAAATTGTTTTCAACTCTCAATGCAAATGTCCCTTTCAAGGTGAAAAATGTCACACCAGAAAGGCTGAAAAGTTTCCAGGCAATTACACTGGTGAATAAGTGTGTATGGATTCTTGATAACTTCAAAATAAGCTCTTTTAAAATAAATAATAACAGTGAAAAAGACAAGAGGCCCTTGTAATTTATATATGGGCTGAGTGGAGAAAATAAAGCATTGAGTAAATCTGTAAGGCTATTTACTGATTGCTGAAGTCTAGAAATTATTTTTTCAGTTCTGCACTGAGGTTGCCCCTACAGACCAGCTCCACCAAGGCTGTCAGGTATTATGTAGTGACATGATCTAATCTCAGTCAGTGATGTTCAAAGCCCCAGATTTCATTTTAAATTGAATATAATACAAACCAGTATTAATAGGCAGTAGCCCATCCACAGTTTATCTCTTGTTAATTTGACAGAATATATAAGCAGCAAATGTGGTTTCACTTCTTTCTCACCTACAGCTCTCTGCTGCAGAGAACATGAAGTCTTTCACAGCAATTTTTTTTCATGTTGATATTATGCTGAGAATCTGGGTACCTGTTCAACAGATGAGAAAGCCTCCTTTTGTCTTTTCCTGGCAATTTTAGGAAGCTTAAAGGCAGAGACACAGGAAAGAGTGTTGTTACTGCTGTAATTGCAGCTGAGCAAATGAAGGTTAATATTTCAGAGGACAGGCAGGAATTTGTTTAATGTATGTTGTGATTCTCAGAATTTTCTGTTGGCATATGATGGTTGGTTGATGGCACCCAAATGGCAACATATTCATGTTTGACACAACTGAGATTTAATAGCTGTGTTGTCCCTCTGTAGAAAACAAGAATCCTTGCATGTCAGGAAACAAACATGCTTCCTTGAAACTATTATTTGTGGGCACTTTGAAAAATGACTTTTTAATCCCTTTTTAGCAAATTCCCTTATGCAAAAGAGAATTCTTATTACTTAAACAATTATTATTACTTAATGTGAATTTGAAATAACTCTTTTCCAAAGAAATATCAACACCTGACTGCAATTCTTTCTCCCATCATTATCCTTTAAGGGAATAGTAAATAGTGTGCCTGGAGAAACCTGGAGCCCTCTTAGTAAACTGCATCATGTCTACAAGGAAAGGGGGTCTATGTAGATGCTTTAAAAATGGCAGAAATAATTCTGGTGTCATTTGGTATCAGGCACAGATTTGTAGTCTAAATGGAAAGAGCAAATATTTCTTTTAACATTGTGACTCTGAAGCATAATAGGTAAAAGAGCTGAAAATACAAATTTAAAGCAACTTCTCTTTAGGCAAAAAGGAGCAAAGAAGGATTAAAGCAGGTAAAGGAAGTACATAAATGGATAACTGGAGGAAAGAATTATGTGAATCATGTACTACAGACAACTTTCAAAGATATGAGGCTCTACAACCATTTTTATCTAGTGCTTTATGGCTGCAGTCTGGAAAATTGCTCAGACACGTATAACATGGAAGCAATTCCATTGCTCTCAGTGAGTCAGGAACAAATGGGGCAGCCATATGTGAATATGTTTTCCAGCTTAGAGCTATCAGACTCTTCTTTGTGCCTGTTCAAAGCATCCAGTGAAGTCAGTGGGAATTTGGGCCAGTTGGAGATTTCATCTGGAGTGCATTTGGAGCAGTCTCACAGCAGAGCTTGTCTTTCCTTTCAGGATGTAACTCACACAAAAAGAAAAATCAGGCATCGTTTCACCCTTTCATGTGGTCTGTTCAGGACAAAACACATTCTGATTGCTGCTCAGGAGGGAGACCTCAGGCACACCATGGCTTACCCTGGAGGGATTTACCCTCCCAGCTCTGTAGATTGCAGGGCTGAGCCAGAGCTGTGAGAGCATGGCCAGGCAAGCCTCATGCCAGTGACAGGGCTGCTGAATCTCTTCTTCAAAGCTGAAATTTGGGCTTCTTGACCACACAGAGAGTGCCATGAATGGGCTGATGCCAGTTTAGAAACTTCTTGTCCTGTATCCTCCCTGCCTGGGGTGAGCACACCTGTGTTTAACTAAACTAACCACCCTCCACTCTTTTCCAAATCTGGCTTGGGAAGGACAAGCCCTGGGTGAGCTTGGTGTGGTGAGGTCGTTTGAAACAATGGGCCAAACATGGCCACTTGCTAAATTATTTGTGGTGTAGTTAAAAACAGTAAAGATATCCATGTCTGGGTATCACTGCTCTAGTCCTGAAAATGGTAACTGTGATTTCAGTTACAACCCTTACCTTTAAGGACCAATGAATGGTGTGTATAAAACTGCAAGCTGTTTCCATTATAACTTATCAACAGAATCATATTTGTCTTTTAAGAAATTCTCACATTTGTCTTTTTCTCCTTTTTGCCTGTGAGGGAAAAAAGAGTTTAAAGTATTTTTCCCAAAGGAATAATTTTTCACTATATATTCATACACACTTGAAAAGCAGCACCTATCATGAAAACATCACTCCTTACCTACCAATTACATGGAGTCACTGAGTTGAAAGCCCACTGTACACTCCTACCATGAGTAGATCAACACCATGCATCTCTGAAGCAGTGCATTGATATGGACCTATTTAGATTTTTATCAGTTTCAGCTATGTGTAACCATTTTATTATAATTGACCTGGGTTTGTTTCTACATGTCTCCCTCATTAAAATGTATAGCACCTGGGCTAATGGATTTTGTTTCTATCAAGATATAATGAGGACTGGCATATCTGCATATTCTCTGAGTGCACCAAGAGCAGAGACAAATACTCCATTTTATTACCATCTGACAGAGACATAATGATTGCTGAGAAACTCATTACCATCATATTATGCAATGATTTAACTCAAAAACCTTGCTGTGCTGCAGCCTGGCAGTGGTAGAGCTGTTGGAAATGCCTGTTTTTGTGTTTGAATAGTGTGAGCTGAGCCTATTCCCTTCACCCCGTGTGCTGCACACAGTCTATTTGCTTTGCAGGTTTCTGACTTTATTTCATTACTGTGTAATTAGGGAATATCACTGAAATATGGTTAGAAAAGCACATGTGATGGAGATACAGGTAGTGAAGGGAGTTGGTACAAGAGGGAGAACGAGATATTTTTCCTTCTCTCTCAGTTTCCCCTCATTTCCACACCCCGTAGCACTGTGGTTTAGAGGTGAGGCACCCTGGCTCCTCTTTTGAGGCAGCTGCTGAGAGAGTTCCAGCAGCTCTTGGTCAACTTTTCTGCAGTTTTGCAGACACAGACAGGTACTTAGAGATAAAAGCTTTTCAGCTGCAATTTGTGTCTTCGTTCTCTGTACAACTTTCCTCTTCCAAATGGTACTGCTGAGCTGATTTCTTCAGAGCTCAGTTTAGTGCAGAGACCGTGGCAGAAAATGTCACTGAGCACAGTTTATCATTTGAACACAAAACCCCTCAGTAATGCAAAATAACACGGTTCAGCTGGCAAATGCTGGCTGCAGTCACTCTGCTTCCATGTAGACAGGGGAGGGGGGTGCACTGATAATTTGTCTCTGTCACCTGAGACAGGAGGTCCTTAAGTGTTCTAAATATCTATATAATAGTCAAGAAGGTTCTAGTCAAGTTCTAACCCCTTCCAGCCTGTTTGACAAATTCACCTCAAGGTTTAACATTTCACTGTATGTGAAGGGGTGGGAGCAATGTTCCCATTTCTCCTTCCAATGTGTAGAATCCACAATGTTGGAATATGTTAAAGGGTTCATTCTTTCATATATGTATCTATAGAGAAATGCACAGTTTTAACAGGGGAGGGTAAGAGAGTTTTGGTATTTTGTAAACTTCTTCAAGTTCAGAAATTGTGTTAACATTTCAAATTTCAGACATTGAGCAGCACTAACCAAATGTCAGGCTGGACACATTTGGGATGGTAGTGTCATTTTATATCACTGGACAGCTTCTTCAGCAATTTGGATCCCTTTGAAAATATTTGCTTTTTAAGTTCAGTTATGAAAAAAACACTGAGTGTGTTCACACCACACAGATGTGATTTATTTGGTAGGTGAGAGGAGGAGTGATCTAGAAATCTAACTTCCATTTGCTTTCAGTACTGTAAAGTCAGTGGATAGAGATTAGTCCCTGTATGCAGAAAGAAAAATGCCAAGGATGATTAATAAACCTGTTTCCATCTAATCAGCAATGAGTACTTTGCAATGCAAAGGTCTAGAAAGACTAAATTCAGTCCTGAGCTTGTTTACCTGTGTTTTAGTATTTAGAAAGGAGAGTGGGTAAGCTTCTTCTTCTGTTTATGGACATTGGTGAGCAAGTTAACAGGTTCAAATGCCTGCTGAAAAAGGTAATGTGAAATAGATAAAACAGGTCATGCATACCTGAAAATAAATGGGAAACTTTCTCCATATTCAGTGTTTGATCATGTAAGTAATTTAGCTGTGTTATATCATAGAACTGTGAGCACAGGATTTCACCTGGGAGAGCTGCTATGGGTTTACAGAGCAGGTTTCCCAGTTGGAAAATGAACCATATGGTGCATATGTCAAACCCAGGGAAGGAGGTAAACCTTACATAGACCTAACAGATTCACTCTTAATTAAGATCAGATGGTGCCTACCATTAATCAGGATACCCAGGCAGTCTATTTATAGATCTTGGGAGTGGGATTGTTGTATGAGCAAATTTCTCCAATCACCTGAAACCAGTGGAGTTTCACTGATGTGGATGAATGTTCAACATGACCCTTTGTGTTGGGGGAATTCTTGTGAGTGGAGATGGGAACATCTCTGGACAAGCCCTGTGTCTGTCTAAGCTTGGAGGAGGATGACACAGAGCAGCAGGGCACTGGGAAGAGCTGTGTGTGATAGAACTTGTTTCTGGAGTGCAAAAAGGGTGAGACCCCTTAATTTCTCCACCTCCTTGCTGTTTCCATCTAGCTCCTTGCTCTTCACTCTGCATTCAGATTCCAGAATGCACAAAGGCTTTTTAGTCTGTTGTGAAACGCTCATTTGCTCTTGAAAAATTTAAAGATTATTTTACAAAAGTGGTGATGTGTATAAACCAAAGAGATCTAAAAGCCCTTAGTGGTCTACAGATGCTATCACTCCCCAACTGCTAAGTTTTGTTTTATTTTCTGCACACATTTAATTCAGCCCCAACTGGCTCCTCTTCAAAGTAGCCCAAAATCATTCAGCAATTTTGTGTCAGTCCACAAGGGCTGGGACTCTTCTCACCCAGTGGATACCATCAGGCTGGGATTTCCTTATCACTGACATAAGCAAAGAAATATTTCTTTTGTAAGGCAGCTTATGAGGGAAAGTTAAAACCACACTCCTCTGGAAGAGTCTGTAGATAATAGTTACTAGCCAGCTTTGGCACTGAGGCTGTGGAAAGACTTTCTTTTTTCACAGCATTTTTTATTTCCCTGTAGCTTTATCTGCACTTTGGAGAAGGCAATGACTCTATCCATGTCTCATGTCCAGGAGTATGGAGTGTGTAAGAAAGTGTCATAACAATTTTTGAGTACTGAGAAGCAAAACACGGTTGTGCACAGAATCATTTCCAACAAATTGGAGGATTGCTGTCCCAACATACAAACTTGGAGCTCAAATGCTTCCCCACCTTGCATTATTCTTGCACACAGAATCCCATGTTGATTGTATTGACTGGAAGGAAATAAGGTCACTGCACAGTGAGGCATTGAGCTTATTACTGATGTTTTAAAGGATTGTTTTCCTTAGGTAAGTACAAGGATGTTGATAGCTAAAATATACCCTGTGTTTGTTTTGGGTAAACATTTTGCTGTAATTCAATTTATGAGAGGGATCTTTCTCTTAAAAGCATTGGACATGTCTGCATACTAATAAGAGATTATGTTGTTCAGCTCTACATACTGGAGAGCCTGAAAACAGGTAATTTAAGTACAGGAGAAGTATTTTTACAGTGTAATTATGAAATAAAAAAGACAGCGCCCAAAATAACAACCAGGATGCTGATTTTTGAAACCTCCTTTCTTTGGAAACAAGAGCTGTGTTCATTCTTGTGTTTCTTGGGTTGGAAGACTCAAATGT
This sequence comes from Ploceus nigricollis, assembly GCA_013399945.1. Lineage (NCBI taxonomy): Eukaryota > Metazoa > Chordata > Aves > Passeriformes > Ploceidae > Ploceus > Ploceus nigricollis. Next base: position 197,043 of record VXBC01001353.1, on the reverse strand, counting down.
AAAACATAAATAAACCAAAAGATAGAGAAAACCAGTGAAAATACCTATAGCTGTGCAAACTTCAGAAAGATGAGAATTGTTGTTTCCCCGGGACAAGTTTGTGTCTACAATGTACCAAAAAGAGTCTGTTGATTTTGGTGGTATTTTTTTGTTTGTTTGTTTTGTTTTGTGTGGTTTTTTTTTGTTCCTCAATTGTAAACAAAGCAGGAAGTTACTCTGTAGTGAACAATATTTGGGGTGTCAGCCAATTTGTGGTAAGAATAAATTCTGAGGGAAATCCTTTTACATCTATAACCATTCAAGCCTCATTCCAGTTTGGTAAGTGATTCTTTCCACTATTATACACAGTTTAACTGTTTAACATGAATTCTTACCTCAGAGGCTTTTGCACAGCTCAGGGAAGCCCTGACACCAGGCCTTTTACTCCTGATCAGCATTAGGAAAACTTTCTTCACTGAAAGGGTGGTCAGGCACTGAAATGGGATGCCCAGGGAAGTGGTGGAATCCCCATCCCTGGAAGTTCAAAAGGCATGTGGATGTGGCACCTGGGGGCATGGTGGTGCTGGGTTAAGGTTGGACTCAAAGATCTTGGAGGTGTTTTGTCACCTCAGACTTCTGGCTGGGTAACAATTAGTATTGACTCTATGCTTCTCAGAAGGCTGATCAATCACTTTATCATACTATATTTATTAAGAAACTTATTGCTCTTGCAGACAGTCACGATACAGGTGGACCCAATTGATCTTTGAATCCAAACACCATCACCACTGGCTAATTAAGAAACCACCTTTTGGTAAACAAATCTCCATGACACAATCTACATGTTCACAACAAGAGGTGCAGCAAGTGAAGAGAAGAATTGTTCCTCATTCTTTTCTCTGATCTTCTCACAGCCTTCCCCAGGACAATGCCTGGGAAAGTTGTGCCTTGCTCTCTGTGCTCAGAGAGCTGCTGCCACAGAGTTTTTCAACCCAGATGATTCCATGGGGCTGCAGGTGCCCGTGGTCATGTCCCACCTGTGCCAGGCTCCCTGTGGCTCCCAGGCAGAGCCAGGGTGTGATGTGAGAGCTGTGTCCTGCACAGTGTCCCTGGGGGCACAGGACAGAGCCACAGGTGTGCCCTGTGCTGGTGATTTCCCTTCCTCAGTGGCACCCTGGGACAGAACAGCTTCTTTTTATTTGCTGAGTTTTCATTGTGTGTAATTTAGGAGAGCTCCAGTTTGCTCTGGAGGTCTGTTTTGTAAGTCAGTCAGAAAGTGTATTCCTGAATCTGATAAAGCAAAGGCCTGTGCCTGCTGTGAAATATGAGCCTGATTCACAGCCCTCTTGTGCTCTTGGAAGTATTTCCATTGATTGCAGCAGGCTTGGATCTATTCTTGTTTCTGTGAAAATTCTGAAATAAATGAAGCTGCTTTAGGTCATTGGGCATGAAGGATAGCAGCTGTAGGTAGAGTGTTATTACTGTGGTGCCAATAATCTCCAACTGCATTAAAGCTGTTACAAGGTGTCCATGGGAAATAGTTCTTTTTGTGTGGGACAAAATGATGATTTCAGAGCTCCATAAGATTTTTTTTAGCTTTTCACTCCTGGTTTGCCCTGGTTTCTCTGAGATTCCTGATTTTTTGTTCTTTTTTTCCCTCACTGGTGTTCTGATCACCCAGGGAGCCAGTAGCTCATTAGAGATCCTGCTGGATTCCAGTTTGGCTTCTCACCTGGAGTCGTGGGCTGACTCTGGCTGGACACCAGCTGCCCAATAAAGCTGCTCTGTCACTCCCCTCCTCAGGTGAACAGGGGAGAGAAAATATTTAAAAAAGGCTCATGGATAGATAAAGACAGGAAGGGATCACTCAACAATTGCTGTCATGGGCAAAACAGATTTGACTTGGGGAAATAAGTTTAATTACAAAGATTTCAGGAATCATATGATTGAAAAAAGCTCATTCTCTCTTGCATTTCCTCCCCCTTCTTTTCTCTGTGTGAAGAGGGCCAAGCTGGATAATGAAATTCCCCTTTATTTAATCACAGAGTGTGGCACAGTAATGGTGCTGCTGATGCTGTCAGTGCCTTGGCTCTGGAACAGTAAAGTCAGCCCAAAAGGACAGTGTGGACTCAGTGCTGGACCTCCTCAATCTTCATCTCCTCTGCTGAGACAGGTGTCACTTAATGCCAGGAGCAGTGAATGGCTTTGATGATGTGGAGACTTCTAAATGAGGAACATGAATAAAACTGCTTGCTCAGAGACATTCCAAAGTGTCCATTTGTTACTGTCTAGGATTTGGGTCAGAGAAAATCTGTGTCTTTACTAGAATTCTTATTGTCTTGATCATCAAAATCAGTAATTTAATCTCTTAGTCTAAGAAATAATGGCAAATAGATGAGCTGTAGGCTGTAGCCAGTCTCCTCAAAAGAAGGCTGATTTTTCTAACTTTAATTAATTTTTTTTAATATAAACTGTGTTGTGCTTTGCACCACTGCATTTTATTTTGTTGGTTCCTTCAGAACAATACTTGTGAGTTTCCAGTTGTTTATCTGCATTTTTAAATGTGGGGTGTATTCAGGTAATGTTTTTGCCTCCCTTTTCTTAGGCTTACTGTTAGGTCTTTAATAATATACAAAATAGTCAAGCAAATAACAAAAAATAAGGATTGTTATCACTGGCTTAACTCTGTCAAAAACAACTCAGTGCCTGGAAAACCTTATGCTTTATCTTTCTTTTCTTATAATCTTTACTATTAATTTGAATATTATTACAATATGCTAGGTAAATAGGTATATTTACATATGTATCAAAGAATTTTTTTATGCTTTACAGTAAAAGACTTAACTGAAATGAAAACCATCAATCAACTACTTTTTCTTTGGAATGAATGAAAAGATAAATGAAGCTGAGTTAACTAAGCTGGTCACTCTGCCAATTTTGCTGGTAATATTTGTATTTATATGTTCTGAGTTTTCTAAAGTAACTAACAGGGGAATAAATTGGAGTGTTTTGCTTCAATTTCAGACAGGTCAGAAGTTGCATTAAAGAAACCCTGTTATATTGTTTACAGGCATCATCACACCACTGCTGCTCCTAAAACTTAAACACTGTGCTCAAGGAATTTTCCTCCTCCATCTGTATTTTTTCCACCACTGCCTTGTGTTTTTTTGAGCTGCATAAAGTCCCAGCAAGCTCTGGTCTATAGTTTAATTTCTTTAAAAATTAGTCTTCACATCCGAGGTGCATGGGTTCAGAGTTCTTTTCTAAATTGTTTCAATCTGACACATTCATGTTCTGAAATCTGAACCATGACTTCTGGAAATATGGTAATTTGAAGGGAGGGCATAGTAACAGTACAATACTTAATATTGGTTTTGCTAAACAAGAGAAAATGATGAGAAATCAGCAAAAAACAAGTTTCCCTCCTTGCCCTGTCTCCTTGGTCCAGCTCTGTGGAGGTTGTTTTTAGCAGTGTGCATTCTCTTCTCTATTGGCATTGGAAAACTCAGTATTTGGTTCCTGCCTGGTCTGCCCTGTTTGAGAAATGAACCTTAATAGTTCATTAAGACAAGAAACACTCTTTCTGCAGCACACACCCACGGAGGTTCCTGATGGCCTTTTGGACATAGCCCAAGCTCTTGGAGTGGCTGCCTGTGGTGACAGTCAGACTGGTTTTGTGCGTAGCAGCCCTCTGGCGTGGATGGAACATGTTTGCAAGGATCCAATTGTGGCATCACAGCCTCGTTATCTCTGCCCAGGCCTTGGTTGGAGGCAGATCTTTCATTTGCACAGAGCCCTGGCTCAGTGCTGTGGAAGAGTCTCTCTGGAGCACGTGGGCTCCCAAACAGGCTGAGCACAGAGGCTGCAACCACCACAATAATTCCTGCTTTTGGGACACAGGAGAGACTTTCCTGCCCACCCAGCTGCAGGTATTGCACCCAGACCTACATATCCATGTTGGGAAAAAGCTCATCTGTCTCCTCCATCTCAGTTTTCTGCTGAGCCCAATTCATTATCCTTATGACATGGTCCCTTCCCTGTCATCGTTTGCCAGCCCTGAATTCCCCACAGGGCTGGCACCATTCAGGAACCTGCCTGTTGGAGAGCTGCTGCCAGGGAATATCTGTGTTTGCACTGATTCTCAGGGGGAGCAGTCAGGGGCAGGCATTTCTGTAACAATGCCATTAATTGTCTCAATCACAGGAGTGAAAGTCTCACACACACTTTGAGCCAGTACAAGCAGATGTTACTGCCAAGATCACCAGTTCAACCCAGCCTATGCCCCTGGCTACTTTTTCCCATCCCAGAATTGCCCTCTTTGGTGAACTTTATTGTTTTCATTCAGATAAGTTCCCTGATCCCCTTCCCCACATGGCCACAGAGGTTCTTGTCAGCACGGGTGGAGGAGTGGAGCTGAGAACAAACAACTGGAACCATAGGGGAGGGCAGGACTGCCTCTTGGGGTGCCTGTCCTAGCTTAAGCCAGCTTAAAGTGTATGTGAAACTACTGCCTCACATGAAATATTTCTGTTTTACATCCTGCTCCTTTAGTTCTTCATGGGGCTCCCTCTTCAAAGTGCCTATGCTGCAAGGTGTGGTTAGGAGAGTTGAGTGAGCCAGTGTTTGTTATGTTTGAAGATGGGCTCAGTTAATCAGAGCTTGAAAAAGGATTGGATCTTCTCTTACAAGTTGAGAAATCTAGAGTTTATTGCAGGGATAGAGTGGGGAAACAGCTCTGAAGGCATTTTAAAAATGCATCATCTGGAAGCACATGGGTTTCCCTGGACTCTTGGCTTGCTTCTCCCAGGAGATTTATTGGCTGGTCAACACTCTGCCTCTGTAGCAGCACTGAAAATTTAGGTAGATTTTGAGTTGTTTTACGATATCCATGGCTGTTCTGTCTCTGGATTTGGGAGAAAGAAGGAAGATGGTGTCAGGCCACCTCAGCTCCCTGTCTTAGCTGAACATACTTTTGCTGCCCTGTGGATGCTGAAACAGCAGCCAGGGCTGGGATCCTGGTGTGGGGGCACTGGGACAGCCTGGGGCACTGCCCCACGAGCTGGGACTGCAAGGGGCACCTTGGTTTGTCTCCTTCTGCTCCCTGCAAGGCTCAGTCTGTGAGGGCACTCGCTCATTCTCATGCAGGGCCACCTTCACTCAGCCTCACCAGTAACGTCACTGCAACTCAGTTTTAATTGGCCAATTTTTTAAAAGCTGCCACAGTCTTTAGGCTCCTAATGACTCCTAAAACACGAAATGAATTCCTAGTCACTGAGGCCGAAACAAAAATATAAAAGAGCTCAGTGCCTTCTCCACTGTGTTTTTCTTGCCTTTTCATGGGTGAATTATTATAAAGGAAGCTATGTATCCCTGGAGACATTCATTATTGTAATGATAACTGGAAAGGGCTTCCTGTTGAGGAAATAATAAGTGTATCCTGGTTTGAATGAACTCCAAGAGAGAAAACTCTGTCCTTGTGCCTGTCCCAGCACGGTGCCCCTCCACGGGGGCTGGATGATTTCTCTGTGGAGCACAGGGGAGAAGCTGCTTCTCCCAGCACCCATCTCTGGCTGTGTTTGGGACTCCGAATGGGAACCCAGATAGGAGGTGACAGAGCTGGGAAATGCATTTACCTCCCTCTAGGTCCCAGCTGCTGTCACTCCCGTGAAGGAGCCCTCTGTGTGCAGCGTGGTACAGCAGCACAGCAGTGGGGAAGGGGCACTGAGATGTTTCCAGTCTGCTCTGGGGAGGCTCCTGGCTGCTGTGGGAGGAGAAGGGCTCTCAAGGGAGAACTCTGAGTTTGAGAAGCAGAAATTCTAGAACAGCAGCCACTCCAATGCTTTTCTGCATTCAGGAGCATTTTAGAGGGAAACCTTGGAGGGTTCCTTTCCCTTTTCCTGAGCTCCACAGCCTGGCCCTCATTCCTCTGAGCCAGCTGTAAATGGGGAGTGCTGGTAGACAAGGCAGGAAGGATAACCATGGGCAAACAGTTTGGATGAAATCATCTTCCTTTCTGTGCACATCTGCTTCTGTGGACCTTTTGGACAGTTTGGGTCATTTACTGAGGAGTATGCACCCAGGGCTGTATTGGGGTATTTAGATTTTGTTTTAAACTTTATCGGTTCCAGCAGGGAGAGCAGAGAACCATGCAGAGTGTATGGCTGATTGGAAAAAAAAATTAAAATAATTAAAGGAAATCACTGACCTTGGATTAAATGTTGCTGTCAGCTGCTCAGAGCATGGAGCTTTGCATAGCTGTGGGGTGATTATGCAGATCAAATGCACAACCAACCAGAAAATAGGAATTCTGTTTTGTAAAAAGCTAGAATTGTGCAACAGTGCCACAACAGCATCTCTGCACCCAGGGTGGCTGGGGCAGGGCTCCTTCAGTCTGTGTCAATAAGCTACACACACAGAGGCCAATCAAAATTCTCCTTCGTTCAAAATCCTTTTATTCTAGATAAAAAATTTCATGGTTAATCATTATCATCTTGTTCCCTTGCTAGGTAATTAGTATTGCATTGTTGCTTTGTGCCTTTCCCTATGTTCCCTTCATGTTAGAGAAGTTTAATTGACATTAAAAGAAGAGGAAATTAAAGGGATTTTAATCAGTTGGTCTGTTCTATCTGTTTTAAAAAGAAAAGCTGGGGTAATAGAAAAATAGGCTGGTGTCTATGCTCTCTTATCATCCATTTTGCTGTTCATTACTGAATTGATGAGAATGTCTGCTTTGCATATTTAATCATAGAACTGCTTAAAATACAACTGGGGTTTCTTCCTGGTAGTGCCTCTCTAGGCAGCACTACAGGTGTCAACAGGCTTTTGCCTAACTATTATCTCAACTTTTTTCAGTTTTCATTCAGAAACCAACACTGAGGTGAAAAATGTGCATTTACTGTAGTTTTCTCAGAAGATTCTTTGATATCTAGAGTAAGATTTCATCTCATAAAGAACTAAGAAAGAAAATAATGTTATCTATAAGAACTCTTCAAATCTGCAGTTAAAACATAAGAGTTTGCTTGAAGCTGTTTACTTAGAGATTTTCTGAATCAGGACTTTGGTGTATTAAGCTTGCAGAACCTATAAATGCTCAGTGTCTGAGTTATAAAATGGTTAGTAAACTTACACTGAAGGCAGCAAAAAAGTAGTACAGGTCACAAAAAAGAATATTTGGTCTATATTAAATATTAAAATCCTGAGAAATTTTGAAAACACTCTAAATAATAACCCCTTTCTAGAATTTGACTCAACCAATAAGTTTAATGTATTGTAGTGACCTGGATGAGAACAAAAAAATTGGTCCCATTTGTCTTAAGCAAAGATGCTGAAGAACTGTTATTGTTTGTCAGATTTTCCTATTGCAAAAAGCAAACATGAATTTTAAATATAGTGTTTATTAGTCTCTCTTCTGAAAATTGCAACAATAAAGAAAATCAGAGAACATTCTTTAAACAGCCTTGGAATAGGAGTTCTGCAATTTATGGTGTGCTGTTCAGAGGTGAACTCAAACATGCCACTACCAGGCATTTAATACAAAGCAAATTGTTGGGGACTTCGGGTTGTACACGCTAGAAAAAGCAGGAGAGCTCCCACTGACTTCACTGTGCTTGGATTGAGGCAGTGAAAATGAGATCCTGGCAGCTCTCCAGTGCAGGCTGATGGCAAAACTCCCATTGCCTCATTAGGGGCAGGATTTTGTACTAGGTCTTGCTAAGACTTCATTCCCACCAAACTTTTATCCTCAAAATGAAGGAGATGCATCTCGCTGGTCCCTGCTACAGCTGTGCAGGGGAAAAGCAGTTAAATCCATGGTTGGGTGAGGCTTTAGCAGCCTGGCTGGTGATGGGAGATGCCCTTCAGGAGCTTCATTTCTCATTCCTGGGAGGGGAGCCTCTCCTGAGCAGGTGCTTACAAGCTCTGACTGTGTGGAACCTGCAGAGTGACACATTGGTGGGGACAGGCTGTGAAAATGATGGATATGGAGAGGGGAGTGCCCTGCTTACATCCTCTTACTGCCTGTGCTCATTCACCCACATCTGCCAGGCATGGAGGTGGGCAGAGCTTTTCTGAATCCCAAGGAACAGTGTTTCTATTTCAGATGTTTTTCTTTCTATTCCTGGCATGTGATAGCAAGTTGGACAAATTGCTTATAAACCTCAGGACCCTTCCTAGGATTTATTGGATCCCTGAGCTATGATTTTCTGGGTCTCAGAGGTCCATGCAACCCCAAACACCAGTGAATCTTCTTTCTGTCTGTGGTGAATGTACTAGAGAGGAGATTTTGACCTCTTCTGTAAAAGCAGCTAAAATGGAAACTTTGCATAGCATCCATTCTGATTTGTTGCCCATAGACTAATCTTGGAGATCATTTGGGAACCGACAAAAAATAAGCAGCAGGGTTTTTTTTTTTTGTAATTTTGAGACTTGCTGTCCAAATATGACACCTCAACTGTTCTGATTCCACTGAAATGAACACAGACTTCTTTGCTTTGATAATAAACAATGGATTGGTTCCTCTGCCTATGTGCTAGTAATTATAAGAATAATTGTGTGTGACTGTAATTACTCCTGTGCTTAATTTTAATCCTGGTTAAAGGCAGAAGGAAGTTATCAAATAAAAAATGGAAATGGTTTGTTCCCAGATATGGAATCATGTTCTTGCATTAGAAAAGTTGTCTGACAGACTAGATGAAATGCAGATCTCTTCTGGGAGGCCTTTAGCTATTGTGTGCCTAAAAGGATGTGTATTTACAATAAAATATATATTTCTCTCAGATTTTATTTTGGGTGTCTTTTGGAGAAGGTGTCTTTGTCTCTTTAAGGGACATCATCTACTTGAAAATCACAAACCCTTGGGAACATGTGTGCCTTCATGTTACAAGTAAATCTGTGAATGAAAGAATGCAAGGACAGGTGTAATGTGATTCTCCTGGGTTTCTCTGTAGCAGTGGTCATTTCCTCACTGAAAGAGAAAATGTATTTCTGAAACTTTCTTTTCTGAAGCCCTTAATTGGGAGGTCCTTAGAGTGATTTAATTTCTGGATTTCCTTATAAATCACTGCCTAGGTGTAGGAAAGCATGGAGGTGATTTAAAAATGTTTTCTTTGACTTGTGATAACACTGCTACAGGAGTGCAGATGTTGTCAAGCTGCCATGGAACCAGCTCTGTGGATCTGGGGAAGCAGAGTGCCAGCAGTACAGGGTAGTTACAGGTGAAAAAGCACTCTTCATTTTAAATCCAGTAAGGCCAGCACTAGAATACAGATGCATTCCAGAAGCTCTTTCCTGTTCCTTCTCTTTTGAGTGACTGCAGTCTCTAATAAGGAACATAGACACTACCATTAGCAAGGGACAAAGAGACAACTGTGCTGCTTTTCAGCAAGTGAGCAAATAGAATAACTTGGAAAGGAGATCTGAGGAAAAAGGAGACTCAAACCCACAGACCTTTCCACAGCCATCTCCATCCAGCAGTAGTCCCTCTAACAATTCCTGTGTAGTTAATTCCTAGCAATGGCATTGGAGGACATTACACATCTCCAGTCTTCTCTTTCCCTGTCTTGTTTCTGTGCTTGGTAAGCAGAAAGCTTTGCTACAAATTGACAAAAGTCCCAATGGTTTCATAGCAATCAGCAGCTTCCTGCAGGCTTTGCAGGGTGTGAAGCCTGGAATGATGAGCAATTCTCTCTGCACTGATGGCTGGGTCCATGGTCACTGCCCAAGGTGTCTTGATGGACTTCTGGTGGGCTTTCCCTGTGCAGAGCCTTGCTCCCTGAAGCTCTACTTTTCTAATCTGAAGTTCTCTTTTATTTATTCTGGAATAGGAGCCTTATAATAAAGGCGTGTCAAATTATTTTAATGAATTAGACCTATGGGATGCCATTAACAGAGGCCTGTGCTGTGTTAAAGCATCGTCATTGCAAGTGTGGCAGCTCCACAGCACTTCTCCAGGGCACCACACCACACAGGCTGTGAGCCACAGCGAATTGTGCTCTTGCCAGCTCGGGTTTTTGCAGCCTGCCCAGTTTCTAGCAGTGCTGGTATGACCAGGTGGCCTTTGGCAGAGGAGCAGGCTGTCCAGGGAGCCGTGCCACCGGGATGCTCTTTGCGTGTGCCACGAGGGGGAGGCAGATGCTGCTGCATCATCCGCAAGGATGCACCCAGGAGATGCAGCCCGAGGGACAGGTGAGGGCAGGGAGGCTGCTGGGCAGGACGGTGACACTCAGCCCTGTGATGAGCTGCTGAGACCTCGCTCTCCTCTGCAAGTCACTCACCGTGTTTTCCAACACGGCAGTGTCACTGTGTCACCCATTTCACAGGTGCACAACCTGCCCTCCCCAGCTCCACAGTGAGCTGACAAGGCTCACTGAGAGGGGCTGGGTGACAAGACTGGGCCTGTCTCTGGCCCAGTGTGGTCTGTAAGGGGCAAAGATTCCTTCCTCATCTTGTCCCCACACCCCTTGCTGGACAATGCCTGGATTGTTCCAGCGTTGCTGCATTGTGTGCTGCTCTGCTGTTCCTCAATGCCCAAAGGAAGCCTTTTGCACTCCTTCTGTTTCAGGGGATACAGGTAATTTTTCAGCTCCCCCCACATGGGAACATGCCCTGGGAACTTGCTCAAGAAGAAGTTTTGCTGTGCTTGCTTAGAGAGCTGTGACCTTTCTTCAGAAATGCAAGTATTGTCCTTGGTTTTCAGCAAAGAAAAGACGAGCACATATTTACAACTTCACATAATTATATTTTATGATAACCTGATGCTAATGTGAACACCAAATTGAACATAAGAATCTAATTGTGTACTTCCTGTTGAATAATGCAAGACAGTAGAAGTCATTAGCCTTGTACTGCCTGAGAATGCAAGGCTAGCTCCTTTCTGGAAAGCACATATAAACAGAAGATAAAGAAACAAAATCTTCTCACAAGGTTGGCATTGCTCCGTTCTCTCAAATCAGCAGCAGTGAATCAGATTCTCAGCACTGAGCATTCTCTGGTGTCTGGATGCTTAAAGAAAGGGTGTAAAACATGTTGTACCAGCTTGCAAGCCATCCTGGCTTCTCTGAAAGCAGTGGCTGCACTAAGTGCCCATCTGGTTTTGAAATGCTGACCTTGGTCTGACACTGTACATGCTGGTGGCCTCAGCCAGTCCCCCAGGGCTCTGCTAATGTGGCAAAGTGGAAGGACAGGAAAGAAATGGAAAATTTGATGTTGAGTCTGAAGGATAGAAGGAATGAAAAGTAGCAAATGGACCAGCACTCTTGGCACCACCACCTGTTTCCAGGTAACCATTTTATGGCATTCTGCAGTGTCAGGGGTTGAGTATCTCCAGGTTCACTCGCAGATTCAAGTTCAGGACTTGGTGTGAGGTCTTGATTTTCAAACCTCTTTTCAGTAAGGAACCTTCCTCGTGGAGAGGGCAAGAAGAAAAAGAGGAATTTTGAAGCAGAGTGCAAGGCAAAACAACCTGCAGATCTAGCTCATTAATGAATTTGGAAGTGGGCTGCAATGTTTTGACAAGGCTGTCAAAACTATTGTTTTCAAACAACTGACTCAAGCTGTGGTCACTCAGTGTTTCTGCAAATCCAGGCTTTAGTATGGGGCTATTCATCAATTTAGAGAACTGAAATGCAACTGTAAAACAAGAGAAACATACAAAATGGAGTGAAATACCAGATCAAGGGTTTCTTGATTTGTGCCTCAGCCTTCCTTTCTGTCCTGCTGGTGTTCAGGTGGCAAGGGAAGAGAGCAGAGGGGATCTTCCCCTTAATATAATCTCCCAGCAAGGGAGAATTTTCTTCTTTAGCAGGCAGAAGCCTGGGAGAGGGATTAAAAGAGGCCTGAAGGTTATCCTTATCCCCAGTGAATCATGTGTTGAGTGCTGGCACTGGGAAGAGTGGCAGGATTTAATTCATGGTGTGTTTCCTTTGTCTGTCCCATGGCAGTCACATCCCACTTACAAACAGTCCTTGCACTGTTATATCCACCCTGGTGGGATTCAGACTTGCACTGTGGTGGATCCAGGTAGCATCATGTACCTGGATATCCTTCCTGTGTTGCAGCAGAGCCCTGTGGTCCATGGATGTGACAAGCCAGAAATGCACAGCCCTGGGTAGGGAAAAGCCATGAAGGAGGAAGGAATGACTGTCACACACAGCTAAAAGTTCACAGAGTGTTTTTATGCCTTCTGATCTGCTCTGGGAGCACCAGCTGCCAATGCACAGCAGAGACAGCTCTGACTCACTATTGTTGCTGTTTCTGGCAATCTCAGTATTTGCAATCACCATTGGACTAATTGTTATGAGCAGTGCCACTCTGCTTCACACTTGTGATGTGTGTTGATTGTAGCTGTATAACAGAGCAGTTTGTAACCTTCTGCTTCTTGTCTGTATGAAAGGGATGTTTCTTTTCACTCTTGTGACAATTGAGAAATTAAATGCTGTCTCAGCTGGGGCTGTGCATGATCTAAGTCTTGTGCCTGCCTTCTTCTCTCATAAAGCTCCCTTTATTCCTTTGGGCAAGCTGTGCAAGTGAGGGTTTGCTTATGTGAACAAGCACGGGCTATTGTGCCTTCAGATTGCAGGGAGGAATTTCTAAGAATTCAGAATGTATGCATAATTTTCCAGGCTCTGAAAGTGCAAACCATTGCTCCTGAAGTCAAGTCAATGTGATTTGAGGTGAATATGGGCATGGCAGGAGTGTCAGTCCCTTGACAGGATCACCAGGTCAGGCTGGCCTCTGTTGGAAGCTCTGTAACCGTGAGTGGTGTGCTGAGGTCAAGGTGTCCTTCTGGGGCCCAGCCTTAAGGGGACAAGAAGGATGTTCCTGGCCAATTTACAAACTTGGTTTTGTAATGTGTCTCTGTGATGTGAACACATGAGACATGAAAGGAGCATAAGTTTGGTTGCTTTTTCCTTGAGCTGAAGGTTGATGATTTATCGTTCAGTCTTATGCAGGGTATGAGTGGTTTGGGAGACTTCCTTACACTTTCCTTTTCCCTCACATTCATTCTAGAACTGCATAAATCCTAAATTCAAGTCTGGTTGGCACTGCCAAGTGCATTTCTTAGATGTAAGTCAGCTGGGCTGTGCTTGGGACTCTGGCATTGCTGACATACAGCTACTGTCCTTCTCTCTTGTGAGTTACTGCCTGGCTTGGCTGGGTTTTGTCTTCCTGATTTTGGTCAAATGCTTATATCTAATAAAGTTTGTGAGTATTATGAAGATAACCAGCATTATGAGCTCTCCTTATGTTTGTAGACTGTCTAAAAAATGGTCAGTAAGATTCTTCATAATGGCAAAACCAAGTATCTCAATGTTTCCAGGGCTGTATTTCTATCTGTACTATGTGCAGGTTGCGAGGTGAGGGAGGGTTTTCCTCTGGGGCTGTTTCACACTGTGTTACCTTTCCCACTCTCTGATATAAATGGGTTTTTTGGATAGATTTGTATCTCCTCTGAGAAGCTAACTCCCTCTTTTGGCAATTTATCTCTTTTNTTACTTTTATTTTTTTTTCTTCTAACCTGTGCAAGAACAATTTTGCCTTGCTCAATGTCAGATCCTTGAAGAGGAGCATTTTAACTGTGGTTATTTGAGGATTTTAAAGCAGCAGTTCTGAGGCATATTTAAAAAGAATATTATTTTCCTACCAAAGGAAGGAAGCAATGACTGTATTCTTCTGTCAGATTGCTGGACTCCCTGCCTTCCCAGGTTAAGTCTGCTTGTGCCCTTGTCCCATTTTTGTTATGGCAAATGCTTCTCTTACAGACTGATTTAGTACTGGTCAGTGTCTCACATTTGCAGTGGTTGCCCAGCCATTAATCACCCCTAGAAGTGGAGCTGTGCCATTCCACTGCTGGGCATGGTCCCCACAGCTGCTGTGACATTCTGCATGTGCTGGTGGCCTCAGCCAGAGCCTGGCACGAGGCTGGGAGTGTTTCCCTCTGCTGAGCACCATGCCCATGTCCCTGCACTGGGACTGCATCCACCAGAAGTCACTCCTCCAGGTGAGTAGGGGCAATTTTCTTAGAAGGAAAATTGTCCTGGCTGGATACTTCACCTTGCTCTAGCATAGCTGTGAGTGGCACCAGGCTGATTCCCACTTCTGGAGGGAATTGCCTCGAGGATGTACAGGGCATGAACAGCAAGAAATGGCCAAATGGCCACTGAACTTCAAATAGGAGGCAAGGTGCTTTTAATAATTCTAGCACATACTTAAATACTTCTGTTAATGTAGATTTTAATTGTTTAAGACCACATCTCCTTGAAAGACCCTGGGGCTTAGCTCATTTGCTGAGGCTTTCAAGGGAGCTAAGGCCAATGCTCTGATGCCTGTGAAACTTGTGCAAGTCTACCCTCTCAACAAAGTGTAACCTACAGATGACAAATGGAATGTGTGTTACAAAACAAAACAGAACAAAAAGTACTGCCAAAAAGCACACTAGGAGGTTTAGCAGTTGTATGAAAGGAAAAAATTGTGGAAGAGAATGGATCTGATGGACAACATCACGACCCTTTTTCTGGGAAATGGCTTGAAATGGCATGCAACAACGATTTCTAATCTTACAGGAGCAGAGAAAAGGCTTTCAGCTCACTGCTTGTAGCATTATGTGTTGTGGCTTGGCTTTGTACTGAAATACCAATAATTTAATGTTTAGCTGAGAGTAAATGTCTTTGGAAGCAAGAGGGTGAGAATGGCAGCCTGCAGTCTGGGAGGATTGGTGTTTTAGGCCTGATTTTTGTTTGATTTCTGAATATAATGGAAATGGTCTTGATACGTCAATAACCAATAACTTCTCTGAGCTTCTTAAATAAAAAGGGTGAGTGGGTGTTCTGCAGAGTGACATCTTGTGCATGCACAGCTTTTCTTTGGAAGGTTTTGCCCTTTGTCATTCACATCACATGGTTACTGGAGCACTGTCATTGTTTTTGAAGATGAAGAATTTTTCCTTTCCAAATGATTCCTGCTAATGCTACTTAATTTTTTCAAACAGATCAGTGTATTGACTTACTAGCTCCAGTCAAGAGAAAGCAGGACCAGTGCTGTGAACACCAGAGGATAAATCTGTCAGGAGAAGAGCAGGGATTTGTGTTACAGAGAGGTCAATACGAGACTGTTGTCCTGAAGTCCATAATCCATTTAAGCTCTTGTCTCAACACACATTAGTATGTACATTTTCTGTGGAGTAATCAGCATTTACCCAGAGACATGTCCCTGCCTTCAAAGGTAGGGACAGCTGGGCAGTGCATATTTCCAATATGACAAACATACTTAGGAAGTATTTATCAATTATTCCACAGAACTAATACATTGACCCTTTTGTTTTCATAATCTCAAGGTATGGAAGAAATTCTGTCTGCATTCTAAACCCATATGAGCAAAGAGACTATTCCTTTATGGAAGTATGGCATGCAGTGGGCAAATTATCTTGAAAGGATTTTATTTTGTAAATCCTATAAGGGAACTTCAAGCCTACCACACTCTTAGTACATCATCAAGGGGAAGGGATTGTTTCTTTCTCTTGGTTTTGTTTGTTTGTTTCTTTTCCTGTATGACAGCTTTGCACCAGTAGCTTTTGGTATGTTGTCCTCATGAACTAGATTTATATTCCCATTTCTCCCTTCCTGTTCACCTAAAATTGAGATTCTAGTTAAAAATCCACTCCTCCCAAAATGTTTCCAGCTGAGAGACAAATCAGGCCTGTGTAATTTTTATTTGGTAGCTGTCAATGTCATTTTCCTCTGAGGTACTTTTTGCAGACTGTGGCCATGATTGTTTTGTAGCTCTTGCTTTCAGACATGCCATGAACTTCATCTGTCAGAGCCAGGAAATATGTCTTAGCCTAATTATGGTGTTTGTGAGGAACAAACCTTAAGGTTTGTGAGGTATAAACTGAGTTCTAGTTTATTTCCAAAGATAGGTCTGAAATGATGTATGTACATAATGTGGTGGCTTTTTCTGTGGTCAGGGGAGATGACAGTGAAACCTGGGAGGAAGGAAGTGGCATGTGGATGTTGCTGCTGGTTTGTATCTGGCACTGACCAAAGGAAATGGGTGAAGGATATTGGCTGTTTTGCCCCACTTTACTTAACCAGGCATGTTTTGACCTGTGGTTTTTATCAGATGATTAAACTGCAGCATTTATAGGCAGCTCTCTGCACAGGCACAGTTCTTATAGTTGATGTAGTATGGGCATAAATGATGACCAAAGTCTGTTTTCAGTCTTACAAGCATGTTTCCTTCTGGAGGCTGATTCCTGGTTTCTCTTTAGAAACTGGTTACTCATATGTCAGGTTGCTCTGTGTCCTGAGCAGTGATTTATTTTACATGTGAAATAGATAGCACTACTCAAAAACTCATTATTTGTTTTGTGTGAGAGTGGAAGGGTAAGAGCAGTGATTGGTCACATGTTTTGTAAGGAAAACTCCCACTCTGGGATTTGACATTGCATTCCCTGGAATAACAGAGCCTCATTTTCTCCTCTGTATGTCTTGAGGATGAAGTGGAGGGTCTTGCTTGGGTGACCTTTTCCCCTGCAGGAAAGGATAAATAAAATCTGTGAGAGTTTTATCAGAGTCCATCTGCTAAGGAGAACTTTACAACATTGAGAAGGCAGCTGGATTAAAGGATCAAGATAGCTTTCTGAAATTTCAGGGCTGACTTTTCTGACTGTAAATAACCTATTGCAGGCTTTTCACAAAGGACTATACCATATAATGGATGGTAGTGAAAATTCAGCCATCAAATTATTAACTAAATAAATAATCTCCAGAAAAAACCCAACCTGATACATGTTCCCAATGGGTTATAACTAATAGGAAATGCTTCATCATTTAAATTGGTCTTTCAGTGTGTTCTTTAATGAAATTGCCTTTTTGTGGGACTGATGGGATGTATGTCTTCACACACAGTGGTAATTTATTGAGGTAGAGTCAGGGTCTTTTCTGGAAATGTTGACACCAGAGTGAGTTAACTTCCCAGAAAAACACCAATGACCTGCATAGCTTTGAGTTCTGTATTTACAGTGGGCATCTTAAAGGCAAGACTGGCAGATCTACATACAAGTGAAGCCTTATTCTCAGTGTCTGTTCTTACATTATTGGTATTTCTAGTCTGTTCCATGCCCGAGGATGGGTGAGAACTCTGTGAAATTCCACTGCCCATATTTGTCTTGTGAAGTTTAATGAGTACTTTTTCACAAGGTTGTGCTAATGGAGTCAGCTCAGGGTTCTCCTGTGTCAGGGTGAAGTCCTGAGGGTGGCTGGGAAATGCTGTACCCTGATGTCAGGAATGTTCTTTGGAAAAGGAGAACAAACACAGTAATTGTATCATTTCCCTTACCCAAGGAAAAATGAAGCCAGCCTATTCAGGAGTAAGAGCTTCTCTTTTACTGGAACCTCTGTTTCAGAACAAAATTCCAATCTGAAATGAAAAGCAGAAATATCAATGCTTCCTGCAGTCTGAAAATGAAAAAAAAGTGTCACATCAGTTCTACTGCTTCTCATTAGGAGAATATCAGAATGATCCTTCAAATGAAATAGTTTTAATTGAAATACCAATTTAAACTCTGATTTAGGTTGTGGTGTTTAACTTTTATGCTTAAATATTAATTTCTGAATCTATAGTGACATATACTGAAATGAATCACATTTTCAGCATTGGAGATGCTCTGATAGCCTTGCACAACCAAAGAAAAGTAAAAAAAATGAGTAGTTTTGATATTGTATTCAACTCTTAACCTATATCTCAGCCAAAACTAACTTTGCAAGCTCCTTTCTTTATAAATAGAATATGAGGTCTGTAGAAAGCTTCATTCTAAACCAGTGTCCTTGAATCCAGATGAGATGGATTGCTTGACCCCGAGGTTATTTAGGTGTCAAGTGTGTAGAAGTGGTTCTTTCTTTTCAGCTTTTGGGAAGTGTCTCTTACCTGACGTGGGTCTGACCCTTTTGGATCCAGTGTGTGCAGTGCCTGTGCCTGTAAGTGGGAAAAAGCAGCACCTGAGCTCTCTGACACCTCAGCTCTGGGTGACTGTGATGTCACTGACCATGCAAGAAAACACTGTTGTATTTAATGTGCCACTCAAGCTGTGGACAGCTTTTAAGAAATCAGGGATTTTACATTGCTAAATTCTAGTGGTGTTTAGTGGAAAAGTGGACGCTCAAGTGAAAATGGCTCTCACTTTTCCCCACCTTGATATTTTTGTTTCCCTTTCTTTCTATTTTTTCACCAAACACCTTCCACTGGCTCATCTTGACCTTTCAAGGACTTGGTATAACAGCTTCCTTTCCTCCTTAAAAATCTTCCTGTGGTTTTGAACAATGGGATAGAAGTGGTAGCCAAGACAGCCTGGACCATTAGAGTGATCACCTGTTGTCTTTTATCACTGGCAATTTTTCTCCAGCCAAGCTGCCTTTTGTTATTTGTCCCTTTCTTTTTCCCAGAGCTACAAATATAATCAGTGAATTGGGAAGTTTTCAGGGGTGGTGGCAGTTATGAGCAGGAACACCCTGCTTGCTTCAGGTCCAGATTTAGGCTACATGGAGCATCTTCCTGATTTTGGCAGACTTAGACTAATTTTGTGAATGCAAGGGGATTAAGAGTAAATGGAGTCAGTATATTTAAAGTTTTTCTGCTGTTTCTCTTCAGAGAACATACCTGCAAGCCACAGCTTTACTGTGTCATGTCCAGGATCCTGACTAAACCAAATTTAATTTTCTTTTTTGACTTCAGTCGTGTTAGGACACAGAGAGGTGGTACCTGTCCACAGATTGTTACTCTACTCTGATGTATTGCTTTAGGGATTGCATTTAATGGCATTACTAAAATCTCTCTTCCACCCAAATCATCATCCTAAGACAAACCTGTGTGAATTCAGACTTTTCATAAAACACCTGATCTCTCACTTGGAACTTGTTACATTTTTTTTACTGTGGATGGTAGTTGGTATTTAGAGCCCCAGTTCTGCTGTGTATTTTCTTTAGGAATCTCCATATTCCACCTGCCAAACTGCAATTCAAGTTGAAGTGTAACACTTTAAGCATCCAGTTTTTACCACAGCTTACCCTAATGACCTTGAGGGACTGTTCATACACTGCAAAGTCCTAGCAAACAGCATGAGGCAAAGGAGATAGAGAATGATGTGCATGGTGGCTGATTGTAATCCAATCATGTCCTCCTTTTATTTTTATGTCTTAAAGATAATAATACCCTAAGCAGGAAACATACAGTGAATCTTCTTTGCCTACTGAACCTGCTCCTCCAAGTCTGTGAGCATAAATCAGCAATTATCAGTGGCAATTTCTTGAGAAGTGCAGGGCTTGGGGCATGTGTACAAAATTACAAGCCTGATGCAAACAAACCTCAGGGTGGCTCCCAGAGAGCCAGGGAGGCTTCTCTCACACTGAGATTACTGCCACGCAATAGTCTGGCCACATCACTGTGTTCAGTCTTGTTATTCTCATTGCTCACTCTGTGGTGCTTAAAAAAATCCAAGCCCAAAAACTTAACTGACATTTTTTTGTCTGTAAGAATGTTTTTGAAAAATGCTGTAATTCCAAGGATGTGGTGCCTGGCGTGGTTATGACCTCAAGAAGGAAGAACACAAGAGTTTGGATTTGTGCCTCCACACATGTGCATTTCAGGAGAACTAAATATGTGTTCCAGGCAGAAGGAGAAGCAGTAACTTCCCAGCCAGCTAAATGCTTGTTTGGCCCATTCCCCATCTTCATTATAGCTGCACTTGCAGCCTGACTCTAATCCATGGTAGCTGCCTGCCAGCCCTTGGCATGAAATCTTTGCAAACAACCAGTTTCATAAAAAAGTTGGTGTTCGGTACAGTTGAACCAGAAAGTTTCCCTTTGTGGTTTTCCTCCATCTCCTTGTTCTCTTTCTCTTCAGTCTGAGGAGCTTTGAGTCATGTTCTTATTTGGCTGTTCTGCTTCCAGCTCCAATGGAATAGGTTTCCTGCTTGGCAGTGGGTATTTACTGAATAAGTTGCAAGTAGTTCCAGCCTAGGAACCAGGGGAATGTCTGCAGAGAGTGTTGGTGTAATTAAAAGATCTACAATGGGGTTGCACAGAAGCAGTGCAAAACTCTGCAATATTCAGAGTGAGCTCTGGGATTAAGGGTTTCTGAGTGGGTTCCTGAGTTAAGCACCTAAATTAGTGACCTGTCTTTCAAAACAAATGAGCTTCTGACAGATTTCATTGCCTATAATTCTCCTTTCTCTCAGTTTGCCTGTCACATGGACAGGATGATTTAGCTCACTGCTGGGATAGGGTAGGTCTTGATTTGTTTGTGTTTTTTAACAGTGAAATGATAGTCTAAGGTAAAAGCACTGACATGAAACTGAGGAGACTTGGATTTCATTTCTGACTATATCACAGAGTACCTGTGAGCCTGGGCAGCTCATTTAATCTGTCTGTGCCATGGTTTTCAGTTGTAAAATAGTGCAAATCCTATCTTTCACACAGCTCTTTCCCTTCTAGCTCTAGTTTGGATCATTAGACCTCTCCAAGCCAGAGGAGCATTTCTCACTCTGGGTATGTTGAGTCCTAGAGTGTGGGACCTAAATAAAATTCTGCTGCTAGCAGGATAAAGAACAAACCATTCCACAGAATCTCAAGGACTTTGGGCTCACTTTGCTGCCGTTTCAGTTTGCAGAAGTTTTTTTTCCATATTTCCTGAAGTATTCACTGCAGTTTGCTCAGGCTTTCTCAGTGCCTTATTAGAATGTGTTTGAGAAGCAGAAAATATGAGCATGCTCCAGTGCTGGGTTATTAAAATCCTCTGCACCTCCATTTCCCCCATTAGACAGAGAAATTTCCACAGCTACTCTGCAACAAGCTCTCAACACTGCTCTAAAATGCCTGTACTTTTTTTTGCTGTTATTTTCTTCTTCAGGATTTTCTTAAGTTTGGAGCACTTTATTTAATCAAATAAAACTTGAGTGCTCACAGATGACCTTGTTAAGTATTTTTAATTAAAAAGACTAGCTTTTCTTTTTTCCCCCCCTAGGGAATGACTTTGTGACTTATTTCCAACTGAGTGTTCTTATTTTCCTAGACAATATTTTATTTACAGACACCACATAAATGATTTGCCTTGCTTTGACATTTTCCAGCTAGCTAAAAGAAAGCCACCTTTTGCTATTTTTTCAGTGGGAGCCTTGATATCAGGGGACTCCTTTCTCTGTCTGTTTGTGGTTTATGGTGATTCTTTGTTTAGTCAGAATATTTTTTCCAAGTCAGGAAAAAGAATCACTTATTGACCTGACTTTTATTGCTGCTCTGAGCCAAACATCACCCATAAATTGAGCATCCTCTTTTATCTGAATGAAATGCTGTAAATTCTATTAAACATTTTACCATTTCTCTCTCTTGCAAGAATGTTGGAGTGTCATCCAACCCAGAGGAATAGTTTCATTTTTGTTATTAAATAATCTGGTCCTGTTCTTTATCAATCTCTATTTTAAATGAGTTTGGCTAAATTAAATGGCTCTTTATTGTGGCTGGCAAGACAGAATGGTTTAGTGCTCTGGCCTTTTATCTCTGGAGACCTGAAGGCCATGCTTTTGGTCCAGATAAGGTTGCTTTGCACCTCTGAAGCAGTATAAAGTGATATTCAGCAGCCTTAGAGGACTGTTAGCAGAATCCTTTACAGCTTGAGAGCCCTTCAAAGAGACTTTTAAGAAAGTTCCTTCCCAATCACTGCATTGTGCTACTAGAGTGCAAAAAGATGGTTGGAAAACTCTTATGCTCAAGAGCAAAATCTTGTGCTGATTTCCTGCTGCAGGTCCCAGCCCATCAATTTGTTTGGGTTTATCTGAGGCTGGTGGGTCTGGCCACGTCACAGGGCCAGGCTGCAGTTTGCTCTAAGCCTAAGAGCAAACTTAGACACAAACTTACACTGCTGCCTTCCAGCCCCAGGGGTGGCCAGGGCTGCAAGTCCCTCCTGGCAGAACTGTCCTTGGTTTTTATTACTTTGCCCTACTCTAAATCCCCAGGAACTCATTTTACCTAGAGGGTAATACATTTATTTATACATCTTGGGCCCAGTTCAGCATTCTCAAGCGGTGCTGAGGGTTCTGCACATCAGCACATGCCAAACCAGAGATGGGTTTTGTAGGGTCTATGGGAAGAGCACACGGTTCTGTTGGAACATTACAGCAGGAGTGTTGTACACTGCTTTGCCCAAATGCTTGTAAAACTAGAGTGGTCGTGGGAAGAGCTGCATTGCTCAGCCCCACAGGGTCTATGTGCTGCTGTCTATCTTGTCAAAAACTTTGGACTTTTGCAATTATTTTAACAGTCTTCTGTGGTTTGATGAAAAGCCAGTGACTTCCAGGATTTTTATTTCTGTAAGTTCCAATGAGGAAGTTATTTTGGTAATGAAGAAGTAGAAAAGCTTTAAGAAGTGGTTGCAGGATGAAAGGGAATTGGCTGGCAAGAAAAGCAAACCTTCAGGAATCTAAGGGAGCTCTATATGTATTTGGCAGAGATGCATAAAGTGACATTGGCTGCTGCTGTACTCAGGTAAGTGAATCTGCATTTGGTTGCAGGCAGACAGGTATTGATCTGACTCTAAGAACCCTTTCAAACCCATAACTTGGGCTGCTTCCTTGGGGATCTGGCTTTCCTGTAATGTTCGTGGGAGATTGGAAGTTCAGGAGCCTGGGAATTGGATTTTACCAGCCTTGGTGCTACTCATGAAAAAACTCTCCGATTTTCCTGTCCCTGCAATAACCCCTGCAGGAGTTACTCTCACAGGAGGAGCAGAACTACCTCAGGTGACATTGCAGCAGCTGAGCACTGGCTGTAAAAGGGCTGTGTGAGGAAGCAATTGGATTTACACCATGCTGATACAGCAGGATGTGACAGGGACTGGAGGAACCCCCCCAGCTTTGCAAACCTGGACTTTTAGAGAAGCTCAAATCTTTTGACTTCTTTCCTTTAACTTGCTGTTGGTGCCGTTCTCTCTGCTGGACTCTGCTGAACTCAGCTGAGCTAATCTGAGGTAGCACTGTGTGTGCCTCTTCTCATCTACAGAACCAAAGCTTTAGTGGCCAATCTCTGATTTGATTAAAAAAAAAAACAACCAGAAAAGAATGAAAAAAAAAAAAAAAGAGAAAAGGAAAACAAAAGAACTTGCAGTTACAGAATAATCTCAATGAACTTTCTAGCTGTCATCATAATAACTTCTATTGCATTATGTTTGAAATTTTGTTATGTTCTACTCTGGCACTGATTCACCTAGACAGTGAGAGAGCATTAAGACCAGCTTATCAAATAGTTGCAGTAATAAAATATTTCCTGCCTTTCTGTGAAGAGCTTTATAGAATTAGGGAAAAGGAAGAAGTACAGCTGACGAGGGCTTCATGGTGCTCCATAGCCCAAGTGCTTTTTGCATCTTTTTCTATTTCACAGTTTGTATTGGATTTCACAGATAAAAGACTAATCTTGTTGCTTTTTTGGCATAATTTGTTTTGTCTGCTTCATGCAACTAGGTGATTTAAATGGTCCACAAGTGAGAGATACCTTGGGGAAAAAACTTAGTTTCCTACTTCATATTATTCAGACTCTAAAGCTCAAAGTAATTGAATCTCTACTCAGAAATGAAGATTGAGTATTTTTGTTTTAAATTTAAGTGTCTATATAAACATGATGCCTCAGGGCTTTGCTGATTTATAATGTATGTGATTTGAAGGGTGCCTTAGTGGCTTCAGCAGAACCCTTTTCATTTTATTAGTCTTTGGGAACAAAATATGCAGCACATAATTCTTTTCTTTCCTGCACTATAATACAGCTAATGCTCTTTTCTGTCATGATCCTGTATAATGCTATTAGCTAAGCAGCTGTTCTGTACCTCAGACACACAAAAAAACACCTCCCCATATTGGTTCCTCCATGCACTAATGATAATCTCCATGCAGTTTTTTCCCCTCTTTTTGTGTTTTTCTCCTTTCCCCTGCTGCCTCCCAGCCAGGTGTCTCCAGCCTAATGGCCATGATAACAGATGAGCTGGTGGTTGCAGAGCCTGCTGCTGCCACCCCACTGCTCCTTGGGAGCCTCCCTGGTGTCACTGTGCACAGCAGTGTAGTGCCCACATCTCTGCTCCCTGAAGAAAGTTTCATAGAGGAGCAGAGAGAGGAAGGAAAAGAAAACAATTTCTATTCTTGTCTCTTGTTTTTCCATGTGGAATGCATTAGCGAATTGTTTACTTGAGGTGATTGGTTGATTGGACACTGCTGGACATTGTTTGGCCCTGAGGGCCAAGGGAAGCTACTTGTGCTTGAACTCCCTCGGGAGAGGGAGTCACGAGTTAATTGACAGTGAGAGTAGTTAGATATGATAGCTAGAAGTTAAGATGTAGTTTTAAGAGCTCTTCTTTGAATATATATTAATGCATTGAAATATAATTATAATAATAAAACTATTCAACTTTTTGAATTAGACTGAGCATCATCTCTTCCCTGTACGGGCAACCACGACACAGCAGGGTGGCTGCCCTCATCCTGGAGCCTGTCCCCTTGGAAAGGCACAACCTGAGGGGCTGTGTGGTGTCCCACTGCCTTCTGTGGGTCTGCAGGGTGGCAGATCACCTTGCCAGGGTGTGCTTTAGCTGCCTCTTGCCAGAGTGCAGGTTCAGGGGTGTGAAGCTGAGTGATTTCCCTCATCCTTTTGTGTGATAGAGCCCCAGGTAACAGAGCTCAGGTGATGTCTCCCATGAGAGAAGTGGCTGAGGCAGCAGCATGGTTTGATATTTCCAGCCAGCTGTGTTATGGCTTAATCTGTGTCAGATGTTTCCAGGCAGAATCAGTTCAAAATATGTTCCTTTAAGTTAAAAACCAGGAAAGGTAGGAGAGAGTCACAGTTGGAGTGACCACTGAAAAATCCTGGTGGCACCAAGTGAATACTGCCTCTGAATGAACTGTCCAGTTCAGTCTTCATTTGAGACCAAAAATAAAGCTTGAAATTTGAAGAACTGGCAATTTTAAGATGAGAGCCATCTCAGTGTGACTGATCACTTTTCATGAGCCCCTATTTTCTATGAGAGCCTCTTGCCTCTTTCACTTCATGGACAGCCTTTGCAAGGCAGCCCAGGGCTGAAATTTGGAATGACCACAATCTCATAAATGCAGCAATTTTTGTACTGTAATCTGAAGGTGAGACCATAGTGATGCTTGAAGAACTTTGTTTTCCTCAGGGAGCAGCAGTAAATGTGTTTAGTTTGGCTTTTTGGTGGCAGTGTATTCTGTTGATGTGCAGTGAACTGAGGAGTTAGACTGGGATAAGTGCTCTTAGTATTGGTTTCTATTTGGGAGTTTGTTCTTGTCACTCAGGCAAGGACAGTGGAGAGAATTATCTATAGCTTGGTATAAATCCCTCAACTCCTGCAGAAATACAGCCTGTATGAATTGAGTTGGTTCTTTAAAATTTTATTTAATTTTTAAGTTTTTGACTTGCTTAATGGCCATTGATATATGAGCTGGCCTCCTTTTGTGTGCAGGAGGCAACAGTCCTTTGGCACAGTAAAAGCTTCATATATTTTAAAAACCTGTGGGCTCTATAGAAGAATGTTCATTCTGTACAGAACTGACAGGAAAATTGGCTTTAAAATTGTTCAAATTATTTGAGAGTGGTGTTTTCCTTGCTTGTACTTAGATCCCAGTGTAATAAGTCCCTTAGAAAAACCTAAGACAGTGAGACTTGGCTGTAGACAAGGTGGTACTAACACTTCCACTGGCATTTTTTAGCCTGGACTGAATTATTTATGCTTAAAAGAGTTATAAGTTTGTGTGTCTGCTGGCAAACTCTTACCCAGACCCCTCCAAGCTCTGTGTAGGAGTTCACAGAGGAGCACACAGAAAGGAACAGGTGTTTTTGTCTTTCTCTGCTGGAACCAAGTCTGTTGTGTATGTGTGATCTGAGTCTGTTTCGCACCAAAGGAACGTGTTGGCACCTGTAAATTCTGATGGAATTGACAAGGTCTAATCCTGTTTTGCTCCTGTTCATGCCCAGATGCTGACACAGGCAAGCACAGGCTCTTTGTGTGGGGCAGTGCATTCTCACAGCTTTTCCTGGCCAAAAGAGAATGTTAGCATTGGAAAGATGAAGCCTGCAAATCACTTTTTTAAACTGAGCTCTTTGTCCATGTCCCACACATCCCTCAGGCCACTGGCTATGAATTATCCCACGCTGTTCTGCCTATTCTTATCCATGGGCTTTCCTCATCTTCACATTTATATAATTGCATGTTTCCTAAATACACTGTACACGTCAGGCAGAATGTTTATTTTTTATTTTGACATCCTTTCAATTTCCTAGCGTGCTGCTGGTTTCCTCAAGAGCCATAGAGTAACAGCTGGGGCACAATATGTACTTCCAGCAGATCAATAGGGGTATATGTGCCTTTAGTTCCTAAGAAAATAAACATTTTGTTTATCTTTTCCTGGAGCAGCCTCTTTTCCACTGAGAACAAACATAATTTGTCAAACTACTAATATTGTTCTCATGCCCAACTAAAGAAAACAAATTAATTTATAGTATTTCTTGCTCTGAATACTTCTGGGAGGCATTTGGACAGTCACTCAGTAGTATTCTCACTTCTGCCAACTTCATAAGTGAAAAGAAAAAGAAAGAAAGGAAATTCTGTCAATTAAAGAAAAAATATTGTGACTAAAATATGTGAGGTCAATGAATAATTTTAAAAATCCACTTTTACATTAGATATTTGAGGTTTTTTACTTTGCTTTGAGTTCCATTCCCAGTTTTCAGTTTCAGGAAGATAAATCCCCCATCCAACCCTGGTCCTGCTTTCCAGCAGCACAGCTTTTATAGAAAGGGGAAATTGGTTACCAGAATTAGGCTACAAATGCCAAACTTTCCCATTTTGATGTAGTGATCTGTGGAGCAGAAAGACAGATGGTATTTCCTACTGAATCCTGGATATGGGTAACCTCTCTGCTCCTCCTTCCCCAGGAATTTTGGTTTCTTTCTGGTAGAAGACAGATTGTGTGGCAAAAAGAATGAGTGATATCCCTAGAATGCCAAAGTTGGTGAATTGATGTGATTTGCCCATAGTCATTGGAGGCATTTGTGGCAGAGCAGGGAATTGCTTTGGATCTTGTGAGTTCCAATATTTGGTGGCCTTTTCTGAAGATGTCACTTTTTAAACTTCTTTTTTCTCCCCCTTCTTTTCTTGTTCTTTCTTGACCAATTTTCTTTGGCAGTTTGGCAGCATCCCAGATATATTCTGCTAGACATCAGAGAACTAACTAAAAATTAAATTAATACAATGACAAAACCAGTCAACCATTTCAGTGACAATCAGAAAAGGTGTGGGGGAAAAAACCAACCAAACCTCAAACTGCTTCTAGAATAAAAGCATCACTATTCATGAGCCATTGCTGATTTTTTTGTTCTCGTATCTGATTTATTTATTTTTTAATAGCTTTGAAGAAGGAAGAAAATAAGATCAGAGCTGCAATGCAAAATGACAAGTGTTTGGTTTGTTATTGGTTCCAGCTAATAAATGTGAATATTGCTGTGAGTCTCTTTCAAACTGTGGGCATAAAAACTGAAATTTCATTCAAGCTAAATGAGGGTGCAGTTAAAAACATCTTTATTTAGTGAGGGATGAAAGAATAGAGGCTGCCTCCAGCAGCATGGAATGGTAAACCACAGAGAAGTAGTTAGTCTGGTTGGATTCAAGCACTTCCTCAGATTAGCAGAGCACACTGAGAGATTGAAGTGCTGGATATGAGGAGCATATTTTTAAGGAAGAAAGCAGGACCAGAAAAAATGAGGAGATGATCAGAATAAGCATTACTACCACTGGGAACATGTCTTTGAGGAATAAGATGATAGATATTCTTCTTGCAAGAAAATAGCGTGTTATTGCTTCCTTATTAAAAAAAAAAAGAAGAAGAAGAATAAAAAGCCAAGTAAGATTGCATGGAGAAGAAAATAGGTCTTATCTCCATCTTATCTCCATCACTTGTTTCTTTTTTGGATGTGGATGACAGCTCAGGTTTGGCTCAGTGCTCAGGTGAAAAGGGAGGTAATGAGGTCCATATTTTGGGCTGAGTCTTAGCCAATACCAGTGAGCACAACTGACTGCTCTTGACCCTTGGTAAGGACAAGATGTGCAGAAGCAAGTGGGAAAGGTGATTGAGTTCTCTCCTCGAGTTTAGAGCAAATTAGATGTCATTTGACACAGGATGGTTTCCAATTCTGACATATTTTACTGTCAAAAAGTGATGCAGGGATGAAAATAGAACTGCTGGAAAGAGTGAACATTCATCCCTCTTCTGACCAAACTGCAGAAAACAGGATAATTATAGGTGTGTGGGGGATGAGGAACCTTCTGAACTTTGCCATTTCCCCTGTAAACACAGAGCCCACTGAGACTCATCCAAGTTCTGTCAAGTAAATAGTGGGAGTCCATTTCCATGGCCTAATGAGAGAGGATGGTGTTCATGGGGTTTTTTGGTAGTTTTTTTTCCTTAAACTCTTTTTCCTTCTAGATTCTATGTCAGTATATATTAAAATACATGTATTAAAATTGCACTTGTGTATCAAAAATCTCTTCCTGTAACATCAGGCTCACAGCTAACCACACCTCATCTCTAGGAAGGGTTTGGATTTCCTCATCTTTTCTTTTTTAGACTAAAGAGAGCAACCATTCTGCTTTTGCAAAGCTTTATGTATAATAAATATGACATGCTGATTATAAATGTATAGTGCCACCACAGTAAATTTCACTCAGACATGGCAAATAAAACAATAGGAAATTACCTAGGTAGTGATTTGCTGACAGATTTTTGTTCGGTGGTTGCTGTTTCAGTGACTATAAATTCCAGACCCACAGTAACTTTCTACATTATAATCCCACATTCTGCAGTTATTTTGCATGGTTTATGGTGTCAGTGTTGTTTCCTACTCAACTGCATACCAGCTAATTTAACTTAGATAAATGAGCTGAAATCGGAACATAGCGTGACTGTGGCCCTAATGGATTCATTTTTATTAAAAAAGGGGAAAACAGAAAGCCCTAAAACCATGAAGCATATTTGCAGGATGTGCAGTTAGCTCCAGGCTGCAGAGACACCCTTGAAGAAGGTGCTGTGCAAGTTATCCATCGCTTTTGTCACTTCTCACTCAGTGTGTGCCATATGGGAGCACTCAGCAGAGATTTGTGTGGAGGTAAACATCATCTTTCTGCAGCAGATCACCCATGGAGCAAGGTCTGACAGGCAGCACTGCTTGGATTTGCCTGTAGAGCTGTACTTCAGTCTGAAACCCTTCCTGCCTACTCATCCTCTTGCCCTTCACGATTTGCTTTGCTGAGTATTTTAGTTTTGTGGAGTGAGGAAATAAAGTGATCTCCATGCTGAGCTGCCTTTACCCCCTGGAGTCTCTCATAATGCCACATCTCCCAGGTTAAATTTTAACTTTGTCTGCTTACAGCATGAGCTGTGATTTGGCTGAGGCACGCCCGTGTCACCAGCTCTTGCAAACGTCCCAGAATTCTTGAAAGCTTCAACACACCTCAGAGGAATAATGAAGTCTGGAAGATGTGTCTGGTGAACAGTTGTTCTGTGTTTGAAGGCCCTCCTTGTGTTTATGTCTGTGAACCTCAGGCAGCAGCTTCCACCCCACAAGGGAAATATTGCTTGCATGGCATGAGGCTGATGTTGGGGTGAAAGGAGCTGCTGGGGCACACACAGGGAGCAAAAGTTGGCTAAACCAGCATGGCTGCCAAAGAAATTGCACAAAATATTTTGCTCTGATTTATGATAAGGTAGCAAATGTTCAGGGCATTCATAAATTAGAAAAACACCCTGATTTAGATTCATCTGCTTTTTGAGCAGTTCTTAGGTAGCCCTGATGAGTCTACGGTGCACAAACTCTTGTAAGAGATGCTCAACTCCTACTTCATGTGTTATCCATGCTTTGTGTCTGAAGTGTTCCCCTCAAATCCCATTAAATCACTGCCTATGTGCCAACATTCTTCTCAATTTTCTGACCTTTTCAAGCAAGTTAAAAGTGCACTCATAGGCATCTCTTTAGCCACATTTTTCTGTTGATAAGAATTTTGAGTGCTCATCTAACATTTTTCAACTTCAAAGCTCTTCAGAAGTGAGGGGCCTGATCCAAAGTTCATTGAAATAAATGAACAGTCTTTCTGCTAGCTTCACAGGGACTTGAGCAGTAAATTGTGCTCCTAGTCCTGTCATTTCCCCCCATCTATTCTCTGAATCCCTGCTATCTTTTGCACCTACTTCAGTTTTAGGCTCTGAGTAGTCTGTCTCCTATTGTGCTCCTGTTTGCCAGTGGCATAATGAGACCATTTCTAGGAGTAGCTTTCTGAGAGATGCTCAAATCTGGGGTATGTATAAGCCCTTTGTAACTGTAAAATATATCTTTATATGTGAGCTTCCAGCCTGCCATTCACAGTAATTTCTTCAGATGAGATGGCAATGAGGTCTCTATTTTGGTAACAAAACCAGCTCTTTTCCTCTTTTTTTTCCTGGTGGTTCCACGATTCTTTCTAAGCCCTTCTCACTGTTAGAGAACTCCATTTCTCCTGTCAACAACCTGGATGGGTAATTCCACTTCTTTAAGGACTATAGCAGGCTTTGTCCTTGTGAAACTATTTCAAATGTCCTAAAACCCTTTGCTGCCCACAGCCTGGTCAGTGAGGATCCTGCATCCTCTGTGCAAGGATGTAGGTGGAGATTGTTCATGTAACAGCTCTGCTTTGGCTTTAACAGCTCCTCCACATTAGTATCCTTTATAACTCCTGGTTTTCTTTTGCATCTTTGCATCTTTCTGGCAGATTTTGCTTTCTCTGTGCTGCAGAATGCTTCTGCATTAGTTCTTCCCCCATTTCATGTTTTCTCTTCCATGTCTGTTGCATACATTTTTCCCCCCCTGTGTTTTATCAGCTTTCCCTTCTGTTTATTTATTAATTCCCATTGTTTTTCCTCTTCTCCCTACAGGGTACTCTGCTTCTGCAGAGGTGAGGGAGCATTGTCAGCTGACAGTGTGTAGGCAGGTGGTCAGTAGGGATTTCTGATATCAAAAATAGTCCTCCTTCAGTCTATTAGCAATTGCTGTTGCTGTTTTCATTGTTGCTTTTTCTGCAAGTCAGCTGGAGCTGCTGAGACCTTTGTGTGAGTTTGACTCACAGATCCAGGAGCTCCTTGGGCACCAGGATTCTGATTTACCTCATTGCTTTCTTTTTGAGCACTCTCAAACCCACATTAAGTACACAGGAAGTGCTTTTATGTGCCTGTGTAACCTTCTGTTCTTATCGTTGCTAGGCTTTTCATTATCTCCAGTTATCTGTCTTTTCATTAGGTTGGGGCTTGCATTAAATTAACACTTGGTTCTTCTCATTCCTCTTGAATTCCTGGGTCCTACTCAATTCACATTTTTCTTCCTCCTTGAACAGCATGACCACTTAGATCTGCCACAACAGAAGTTAGAAAACTGTCCTCACCTTGCTGCTGCAATTACATAATTCAGCAGCTGGATTACCTCAAATTCTCTATTTTTCTATAAGGAAAGGAGATTCTGCCAGAGCAGCCAGATTGCCTTTGGCTTGTTTGCTTTCCTCACAAGTATCTTGGCACTGTCTCCCATGTCCCTTTCTTTGAGCTGGTGTTGAGTCTGGATTTATTACAAACAGGATGCAGGATTTATTTAGCAGCCAGTGATTAGCCATTAAAGCATGCTGCTGATGGGAATCCTCATCTTGGAATGTGAATCTGGGGGTTTAGCAGTGCCTTCTCTGGGTGAAATCCAGTGTTGGTTGTTTTATGAAACATCAGTGTAAGACCCTCCTGACTCTTTGATGCACTGTGGGGTGTGTTATTCTGTGTGCAGGGGAAGTGATGGTGTGAGATCTGGGGCTCCTAACTCTGTCAGAGCCATGTACTGATGGGCTCCATGAGCTCTGTGGGTTTCCTTTACACACAGTTTAATGATCACCATCTTCCATGTGCTGTGTAACAAAATGTTCTAGGAAAAAAAAATACTTCAAGGAAATGATAAACTGTGAAAATCATATGTTTGACTTTATAGACCCCAGTCAAAACCAGCACAGACTATCAAGTGCTTGATTCTAGGGTTGAAAAAGATAAGTATTTCACTCCACATTCTTGTTTTCAGCAATTCTTGCTCATTTGTTAAATGAGGACTGTTCTATGGGCTGCTAATGTGTTTGAAAATAATTTAATGTTGTACTTTGGTTGTAATTCATGTTTCTTGCAGCTGCCAGC
This sequence comes from Ploceus nigricollis, assembly GCA_013399945.1. Classification (NCBI taxonomy): domain Eukaryota; kingdom Metazoa; phylum Chordata; class Aves; order Passeriformes; family Ploceidae; genus Ploceus; species Ploceus nigricollis. The sequence goes on along the minus strand of VXBC01001353.1, from coordinate 164,783 downwards.
AGTTTTAGATCTGTGTATAGAAAGCTAGATATTATACATCAGTTCTTTTGGGGCCAAGTTTGGCAGGGAAAGAATCTACATAAAAATAGTGAAGATGGCAGTTACTGGTGCAATTATTGGGTAAGAAGTAGTGAGAGATTTTGGAGGTATTTTGTAGCCTTCAGTTTTTCTCTCATTCATCCTAATGATCAATCTCAAAAGCTATACATCTCTTTCTTCCACCACACCTCTCCTTGATACTCTAGTAAAGAAATAGGATTTTTCTAAAGGCAATTTTCTCCCAAGAAACAGCACAGACCATTTCCTTTTGGACTTCATTGCTCACAGAAAATTTTCAGCTAGGTAATTTCTACAGCAAATTGAAGAGTTTATGGCAGAAAAAATGAAAGCAATTAGTTTTCTGATTAAATTCACCTTGGTATTGAGAAGCAGGTAAGTATTTTCTGTTTCCATGTGCATTCAGATGGAACAGACCTGGTAGAACAATGGGAAAGGCCTCAGTATAGAAAATAATAAAAATGTAATTGGCTCTTCTGTGTTTTCAATAACTGTCCTGGGTTACTGTGTCCTTTGGGGAAACAAACACATCTGTCCAATGCACATACCATTGTTATCACAGGGCTCTGTGAGTGAGTATTATGTATGTGATGAATTTGATTTTGCTTACTCTGATTTGATAACCAGCACTGCATTTACCAGCACCCCACATTTGATGCTGTTGCTAACACTGGTGCTGTGAGGCTCTGGGGGTGTGGCATGTGCTTCTCTGCAGACCTGAGCAAGAATCATCTGTGTCATTCTGAAGGTAAACAGTGCTGGAGTGAATGTGGGAGTTAAATCATACCTTGAGCAAGAGGAAACATCATCTGCTCCTTGAGGAGTAGCTCCTTGGGCTGTAAGGTGTTCCTTTTACTGGCAATTATTTGCTCTCCTTTCTCTCCAGGAGAAGGAGCAGGATGATGAATGTCCTGTCACAGCCCCAAATGTGGATGTGCTCCTTCACATCCAGTGAAAGGATATATATATAATCCAGGGGCTGTGTTTCCCCTGCCCCTGTCAACCTCTCCTCCTCAGCTACTGACCTGTGGAAAGGATGTGAAGGAGGAAATTCAGCCTCTCAGTGCCTGTGCAGGTCTATTATTCATGTTAAAAATCTGGTCTTAAGATGTGGTACCTTAAAGTTGGGAAGCAGTACAAAGTTCCAAGTGGTTTGACCCTGTAAGAGGTAACTGCTGGTAGGATGGACCTTCATCTTGGCAACATCATCATGGCAGAGTGAAGGATGACAGAGTGTATTGCAGTGACTGAGTGAGGAGCACTGATTTAAACTTCACTCCTTGTTCCTTCAACATTTTCTTAGGTTGAATTTGCTTTTCTCAGGTGTTTGCTTTATGCTTGCATTCCCTTTGATGAAAACACAGTTTTGTCCAACTAAAATAGTTTGTTGTTTCCACTGGCACAGAGATAATTAGTTGCTGGTTCACAGAATCAGAAGTGGGTATTGCCCTTGTGTACTGAAATGGAGAGTGATGATAATTTTCAGAACAATAATTTAATTTGGCTTTGGTAGTTAAGGCAGCCCAGGTGTTTGTTGTTAGGCTATTGCCTGAAGGAAAGCCCACAATTTCTTGTTCAGTGCTTTAGATTTAAGGGGGTTTTGTGCCTCTGGACTTTACTGACTCAGTCTGAAGTGTACTTTGGAAGGCCCAATGCTCTAGGGCTTAAAAGAGAGCAAAATTTTGGATGGAGGTCTGAATCATTGACAAAGGCTTGTAGCCTGAAACTTGTATGTTTTCTGCAAGCTGTATTTGTCTAATGAAAACGGACCACATTCCTACAAACTCTGTCCTATTCCTATTGCAGAGTTCAACTTTAGTGTAAGGGGAACAGCCATAGACTCTTCTAGATCTACAGCTACCATCTACAGTGATTTAGTAACATTTAGACAAAATGTTCTTTGAGGTTGTCAAGTCAAACTGAGGAAGAAGAACAGGCATTTTCTGTTTTGATGACTCTTCTGATTGCTCCTCTTATTTTGTATCATTTTTTTTTACCATTTATCAAAATAGTGGCATGCTTGACTGAGGTGTGAAAACAGTATCTCATCCTTGTATTTGTTCCCTTACGGAAGATGGCCCTTCATTTTCATCCTGGCTTTACCTGGAGCATACTGCTTCCTGAGAAACCATCTTATCCATCATCTGACATGTGATTTTCTAGGGTCAGATGTGAAATGACCCCACAAAATGCTTCACCTGACCTGTTTTGATGTGGTGTGACATAAGTCATAAAAATTGCTACTCTTTCTGCTGCAGGTACAGTCATTTTAAGGGTATTTTACCTGCATTACCCATGAAGCAGCAGTTTAGCCTGTTTGCTGACAGTACACATTACTTTTGGGATTTTAAGCATATCTCTAGTTTCTACTCTACTTTAGGAAGTCTGGAGGATTCCTAGGGATATATTTACAGTATGATTTCTAGGGATCTGTTGCACACCTATTTCTCTCAAGGAAGTTATTTTGTTGTCAGCATGCTCACCTTGTGAAAGATGAGCCAGTATTCCCCAGACAGTGTTGTATGTTGAACTTTGGCTTCAGACTCCTTAAAAATCATAAAGCAGAGAAGCAAAAGAGGGGATAAAGCCTCCCAACCTTCACCATTTTATTTGCAAAATTAATTCTACATATGTACATTTTTAAAAAACTCCTTTTGCAATGGGCAAATCATACGAATGTCTAACAAAGCTTTTTAAGGAGAAAATAAAAGAACACCAAGATACCAGCTTACTCTGGATGTTTTCCATTGCAAATTAAAGAACCCCAAGCACTCTCATATATAGGACTCTGATCTGTGTTGAACAGGACTGCTGTAGCAGTTTCTGACCTAATGGAGCTTTTGAAATGCCTGCTTGTTCAACATCACTTATTCTAAAAGATACCCTGTTCTTATCAAGTATAAATTCAAGATTATCTGAGACAGGGACTCACGCTGATGCCTTTGCAGTGCCTAAAAATTTAGAATCTTGATCTGTGAACTCTTATGTGACGCTGCAGTAAAGATTAAAAAAAATTACTTAGCAGGAAAATATGAAAAATAGTCATGGCAAGAAATTCACCCTGATGTCACCAGCAATATCCACTTTTCAGGCTTTACAGCTCTATAGTTGTGACAATGATGTGCACCTCCACATATCAAGTAATTTCACTCCCATCTTTCAACAGTTCAGCCCATACTAATTTAAGTTTCACCAAAATTTAGACACAAACTCATCTGCCATCTGAGGGTCCTGTGAAAGTGGGTCCCGACATTTCCAGATACATTTGGGCTCTCAATGAGTCTTGTCTGAGTTATGACAGCAAAACTGCAAACCCAGATGATCTTTGAGGAGGCTTTGGTTCACCGTGAGCATTTTATTCAAGCCTGAAATCTGATGAGATGAAGCTTAGTGGGGAGGGTTTTTTCCTTCTAAAACTCCTGATGAAAGTTATTTACTTGATCTCTTGGCAAAACCCCAAGGTTCCACGCTGTAATGTTCCTTTGTTATTGCTCATCTCTCACCTGGAACACAACCACAGAGGCTGCAGATTGCCTGGAGACTCCCAGAGTCAGGGCTGGTGCCCCAGGCATTGTTACATGACTGGTGTGTTAAAGTCAGGTGGTGGAGGAGGAAAAAAACAAAAAAAAGAAGCAGGTGTGGCTTTGTCTGTGGGCAGTAATTTTAGCAAGATACTTCAGGGGAATTTGTAAGTGAGAAAGAAGAGTGACTCTATGTTTTAGCAGTGTGGTTATGTCTGTGCTAATAAAGAATTTGCAGGGAAGTAGGGATGATTGTTACAGCTCAAGGATAGAGTGGATTGTAGTGCAGAGCAATGGCTGGCCATAAAAGCTGCCCAGAGAATTTCACATGGTGATCAGAAAGGGCTCCCTGGAGCAAGGTGCTCTTGTCCTGCTCAGGTCCCCGGGTCAGGGCCATGGGCAGGGTCTCTGGGTTGAGGGGAGGGTGGGTGTGTGCATGTGTGGGGAGGATATCTCCACTTTAGCAGCACTGCTTTGATGGATGCTGCAATGTGTATACTCAGACATGTGCTTTTCACAAATGCCAGCCTTCAAAGCACTGAACTCTGTGCAGGTGGGGTTTGTTCTGGTTCCACCTCCATTTCTACAGCCAGTCAGCTGCTGGGTACTCAGGATCCCACAACTCAAGGTATCTGTTTCACTGCATCTGCACAGGCAACTGCTGGAAAAGATTAAAATCCCTTTATCTCTTAATTGCAAACCCTGTACAATGGTGGTTCTTGTTCTGTAGCACAGTGCTGGGTGCATTTCTTGTAGTAATGACTTCCGTACCAGAAATAGCCTACATATCACATAAAGGGATGCTGCTTTTGAACTTGGCTCTGCCTGAATGGCAGTGTCTTACAAAATTCAATGTGAATTTCTGGAATTTGTATCAGAAGTGACCCTAGGCAATAGTCTTTGAAATACTCCTGCTTTGAAATATACAATAATGTAGCCCCCTTTTTGGGTCAGTCTGTCCCTCTTTAGCTTTGTTGATATCAAGGTGAACAAAAGGTGCTGTATGCAGTGAATAACGCAGATTTAATGAACAGTGGAAAAGCAGATGACACTTATACTGTGGGAGGTTTTTCAACAAAGTCCTTGGAAACCATATGCAAATAAAGGAACTATTTTATTGAACGGATTTCGAGTCAGCTACAAAAGTGGACAAAGCTGATGTTTGTATCTTTGAAACAGTCATCCTGTTCCTAGGGGAAGATGCAGTAATCATGGATAATAACTTGGGAGGTCAAACTATTTTGCAATATGAAAATCAGTAGGGTTTCATTGGTGTAAACACTATTTTACAGGAAACTTTCCAGCCTCAGCAGCTGATTGCTCTGCTGCTCTCACTTTGTGCTCTGTAATTGTCGCCATTAATACTTTGATCTTTGGCTTCGTGCATGAAAAGCAATTTAAATTACCACCAACCCAAAGTGTTATCAAACAAAACAACCTTTTGTATTTTATATCCTTGCCTATGCAAGAGCATTTGATTTCCTATGATATTTCTTTTTATGTAAATTTCCCAGCAGATTTTTTCTTGCTAGAGAAACCATACAAATTTAACCATAGTTTGTACCTGATAAATTATTAATCTGGCAGAAGTTGCTTGCTAAACAATTCTCTGTCATACTAAAAGTGCTGTTCTGCAGTATAGTGGAGAGTTATTTCAAGCTTTTGTCTGGAGGCAAAGGAGTTCACACCAAATTCCAAGTTAAAGCATGTGGTAATACTTACAGCAGTTTAAATGCCACTGACTCATTTCAGTTCATGTTTTTTTGGTGGCTGTTGGAATCACAGAATGATTACATGAACATATCATGATTTTTGCATCCTTGGCTTCTGTCTGTGATCTTTGACTCTTCAAGCCTTACTTGAAGAATTTATACTTCTCAGTTAACTGCTCAAACAACCGACTGACATTCATTTGTCTTTGGAAGGTTTAGGAGAAGACCTTTAATATAAAGTGGGTTTTGGAGACCTCTGAAGCTGTAAGGCTAAAGCCAAGCCAGCTGTTAATACCACTGGACTGAAGCTGGCCCTACAGATAACCAGCAGGACTTCAGTGCACAGCAATAGTCTTGTGTTTTGCCTAAGGTCACTTTAATTACTTCAGCAACATTAATCCTAAATTAGCAAGGCTTATGTATGGTAAATGACTTATCTCTATTAAAGAGGGCATACATTTTCACCCAGCAAAATTATGATGTTTGAAAGTGATATGCTGTCAATAGAAAGGACAGAGAAAGAAAAGATCTTATTATACTTTCCTGCAAGTGGACATTTGAAAGTCATCCTTCCTGCTACAAATACATAACATGTTACAGTATTTTCTTCTAAACTCTAGTTTGTTAATTGGCTCTTTGGGCTTTTTTAAATGCCATTAGTACCACCAAATTCTGTACCTTATACCCAGTTAAACATAGTTATAGATAAATACAGACAGTCCCAAGCTGGAAGGAGGGGACCATGTCCTGAAAGGGGATTTTGTTATTTCTGTTCCCTTCCTGGGGTGGGTGCTGAGTGTTGACAGGCAAGGACAGCACTGAGCAATGGATTTCAGGAACAAGGACACAGCTCCCTTTATTTTATTTTGGGGAGAAGTGAGTGGAGACTTGGGGTTGTCACCCTCCCACTCTGTCCATAGCACACTGAAAGGTTTTTAACCTGCTTCAGCAGGAGCTTAAGTCCAGAATGAGATTATAATGATTTCATGGGAGATGGATTAGAGCTCCAAGCAGAGTTCCTCATGGAGGCTTAACATGTAACTCAGAGGAGAGCTTGGCCTCTTTGACTTAGCAAAATGCAGGCCTGGAAGAGCTGTGGTTTGTTTCTAAATGAAGCACATGAACGCTGGAGGAGAAGACCTTGCTGGCCTAAAAGTGAGGGGTGACAGTTGTCCAAGAGTGCATTTGGGTTTGTAATGAGAAGAGTTTTTCTCAGACCAGTGGAGCAGTAGACTTCTTCAACAGCCTGCCAGGAGAAATCATGAGGATGAAAATCTCAGCTTTTAAGTTCTATTAAAGCTGACAAGAGGTAAGAGCAGTTTCCCGTTATAAAGGAGAATTTACACATGTGCTTTAATAAGTAGTTGAAATACTTAGCCAGATCATTAGAAATGCAGGGCATCACTTGTAAATTGTTGTCATGGTTATTAGTTATTACTGCTGTAGCTGAGTAAGGTCAGCACCTTTTTGGTGAGATATGCTGAAAAGTGAAGAAAACTCCTGTTTCACATGTCTTTAATTGGGAAAGACAGACCAAAGGTAGCAGGGAAAATAGCAGCAAGGAGAAACAAAGAAGTGAAGTGACTTGCCCAAGGTCACTTGGCATTTCTCATTTCTGTCTCCCAGTGCACACGTTTTCTCTTCCTGGAATAAAATGGGTGACTCCTGCAAGGCACATCTCATTTGTTATGAGTAGTCAGGTGAGAATTCTTATCTTGAAGTTTCAGGAGGTGCTGGTATTGCTGCCACTTCAGTGAAAGGAACATTTTCCTTAACACATAACAAGAGCTGTAAAATAAAAGGTGAAGTGACAAATGGTTAAGATACTGTAACTTTCACAATTAGAATCCAGCACTGAACAACAGGAAGTGGAGAACTTGCTGAAAATGGGGAAATTCCCATTTTCTGCTTTTGAAACTGAAGTTGATCCTACTATTGTCAAATAATTAACACAGACCAAAAAGTAAAGAAAGAGTAGTTAAGTTAATGTCTCTAAATTTAGCTGAGAAAAATTCCAATCCATGTTTTACCGTGAAGAAATTGGCTTCTCTTTTCTCTTCTTCCCATTGTTAGTGTCCTAAACTGACAAGACAGCCTTCTTTCTTCTCAGTTCTGGACCCTCCCACATGTGAAGAAAACCCTTCAGTCTTTCAAAAATCTTATTTTAAATTAATTGAAATTATATAAGCTTCCTAATTACACAATCTTTTTCAAAATTTATTCCCCTATATGAAAAATTTCTGCCACAGTTGCTGAAATGAGATGTAACACCTGCTGGATACAACAAGTGTTCAAAATCCCTTTTTTCTGTGCCCACAAACAAGGTTCTCTTCTGTGCCTGTTCTCTTCCTGCCATATTCTTGAGCTCTGCCAAGCTCCTGAACTTGCCCAGGGTAAAATTAAATGTCAGTGTTATGTTCCCAAATAATGTTACAGCAAGTGATCTTCCACTTTGCATTCAGTGTCAATCTGTGTTACTAGAGTCAGTAAATGGGGCAGGCAGAATGATAAAACTTGACAGGATTTCCTGATTGTCAGTTCTGGTCTCATGATAGCTGAGTTGCCTTCCCTTTGCTGCACAGGCAATGAATTGATCATAGGTGCTGACATATAATTTATCATTGTTGGACACCTTGCTAAGTTGAACAGGACAGTTTGTCTCGGGGTGATGTTCCAGATGTGTTCTTGACACCTCTGAATTGTTGCACTCTGCTTTTGTTTATCATCTTTGAAATTCCAAAGGATAGAAATCCACTTTTTAAAATAATAATAAAAAATTAAACTTTGAAGAGCTTGGAGACCAGCTAAAAGAATTGGCCAGTTGGGCTCATTCATTTTAATAACAAAGACAGACTTTGTAGAATCGAGGTCAGAAGTTCCTTTTTTATCTCTATATTGTTTTATACATCCAGGCTTGTCTTATGTTCTCTTAGTTGAGTTTGCAGTTCAGAATTTATTTGAAAATCAGTGCTCTGATGTGCAACTTAATGAAATCAAATGCTTCATATTTTGCAATGGGTATTTCAAATATTCCTTGGCTTGGAAAATGCATTAATATTGGCCATTCTTTTGGTTAGATTGATACTTACTATAATGTATATGAGAATTAATCAGCAAATAGAGAAAAGTGCCTGGCTTCCTTCTTTTATTGCATCATGAGCATTTGCTCCACATTTCACTTGGAGGAAAAGTAATGCACACGAGCCAAATTGTGGTTAAATTTTTGGTGGTTTTGGAGAGTACTGGGATTCCTTGGTCTTTGCTTGCTGTTACATTGGACCTTAAGCTAGAAAATCCATGAGCAAAGCTCCACTAAATTAAAAAAGACACTGTTCTTTTATGAATAAGCCACTCTGTGCAGGTTAACTCTTATCTGTGTGTAGGGGAGAGCCTCTCAGCAATCTGCTTTTTGTGCACAAGTTCCTCTTGATTTAACAAGATGAATCAATTAGAAAGGCAGCCAGAAGTACCACTGCGTGTCATATTAATTTAAACATTGTTTTCTGCAATTGAAAACTTTATATTCAGTAACTTGTTAGATTTATCCCCCTCCCCCATTCTCTCAGTCTCTGATGCACAAAATTATTAAACTTAATTGGGTTTCTCTGGACACTACTCATTTCTCAAAATTTATTGCAATTATACAATGCCCATAGCTCATTTATTTTTTGTTTCCTAGTGATTAAAACTTAAGACACTGAAAAATGTTATGTGTATTTTCCTTTTCATCACTAATCCTTTTCTGTCCTCTGCATTCAAGACACATTCTGTAGTCATGAATCATTAAAGTAACAAAATTCACAGGCAGATTTAGTTTATAGCTAAGTATAATGAAACCAGAATGTAGGTCAGAAATCTTGAAATGTTTTTTATAAGATGTTTTGGTTTTGTTTTGGAGGATATTTTTCTTAACAGTGGAAACATTCCTGTATTCCTTATCTCTTATTGAAGTAAAAATTAGTGTTTCTAAGTTGATGGCTATTAATAAAATTTTTTTAAAGTGTAGTTATTAAACAAAAATATTGTGTGAGCAACACTGAGTGATGCAGTAACACCCAAGCAAGGTAGAGGGAGATGAAAGGAGAGGAGGTAAATGTGCCTGGGAGTCTTTGGGTTTCATGAGCTGGTGCTGGTTCTCATAATTTCCCCAATTTTTGTGGAGGACTGTGTGTTTTCACCCAGGAGGGGGAGGCTCTGCTTCTCCCAGGGCTCATCCAGCCCTGCTGTGCTGCCTGCAGCTGCTGTGGCAGCATCCCGGGGTTGTGCTGTTTTCTGGGACAAGGAGCACTCAGGACCATCCCAGTAATGGCAGCAGGTTGGGGTGGGGTCCCAGCCCTGCAGCATGTGAATTTCCCACCTCACTCACCTCCATCTCCAGCCCTGGCTCCAAGAGATGACTGAACTCAGCTGCCTGCTCTGCTGGGAGTGCTCTCCTGGCACGTGCTCCTGAGGGCTCTCTGCCACCTTTGCCCCACTGATGGGCAGGGAACTGAGCTAGGTGGACTTTTGGTGTGATCCATGCCAGCTGCTCTGATGTTTTCATGCCAGGAGGTGTTTGGAGGACCTGCATGGATCCCATTTTGCAGAGGCAAAATGTGTTCCGTGCTGGGATGCTGCTTTGATGAGTAATGGAAGTGAAGATGAAATAATTAATGCCATTATAACAACCAGGAGTGTTTTTAGCATTAGCTAAAGTAGGAGACACAAATATTTCTTCAGGCAAAAGAAACACTCTGGATAATGGAGCAGTGTGTGCCAGGGCACTGGTATCTGTTCAGGACAATGCAGAGTATGTTAGTTTGATATAAACACAAATCATGTAGAGTCTCTCCCAGCTGAAACAGCAGCAAAGTTATTCAAAGCAAATATATGCAGTGGCTGAACTTCCTCTAGCACTTTGTGAATGGAGTTCAAGTGATGAGAGTTTGGCCTGTTTCCAGAAAGCTGGGCTTCTGTTTCCAGTGCTGGCAGAAAAATGTTTGGGAAATAAGCTTGCATCTGAAATGTAAACATGTCCTTTAGCTCACCAGACTTTTGAAATCAGCTAAAGGGAGTTGAAACAATTAAATACTGTGGGGTAGAAACGTGGTGGTTGGAGATACTGCAGAGAGAAGGGATTTGAAGTGTTCATCTCTTTGGAGCTGATGGGCCTGCAGAGTGCTGTCTTTTTGAGGAGCTCACAAAATTCACTCCATAAAATTACCAGTGGTTCTTGCTCTCAGTGTAAACAGAGGGCAGTAAGTTAGTATGCAAATATTAATGTCTGGACAGGAACATCATCTTCTTCCTCTTCTTTTCTTCGTGGTGAAAGATGGGTGAAAGCCAAGGCAGATAGCAGCCATCTGTTTGTAAACTTTGTCAGGGACCTTGTTTATTAGGAATTGTTATGGGCATTTTTCTCCAAGTCTTGCTCACATGGCAGCCAGATGAAAACTCTTTTGACCTGAATGGGAAACGAGTCAGGCTTCTGATATTTTTGTAAGTTTTATAAAGTATTGCCTTTCCTCTGTGATATTTCTTTGAGCAAGTGAGAAAAATAAAAAAGTGTTTCATTTCTGTCATGCTTTCCAGCTGAAGTCCTCTAAGTGCTTTAGAAATAGTGTGGATTGGGTCTCACAACCTCCCTTTAATTCTGGTGACACTCATTTCAGCATTATGGATGGAGAGGTGAGAGAAGCTACTTGACATTCTCAGGCCAGGGCTGTATGAGCACCAATCTCCTCTTCTGGCACTGCTCCCACAATGCTATTTTATCTCTGTGGCTATAATATGTCTCTACCAGCAAGCTGGATTTTTTCCTCCAGTATGAGCTCTTGAACCAGCTGAATAAAGCATCTCAAAATCATAACTAGGCCTGAGCTGCACAGATTCCAGCACTACATGACCTCACAGTGCTGTCAAGGAGTCTTGCAGAGAAAGCTGATCTGTTCACCTGTGAGGCCAGTTTGCAGCAGGAGGTAAAACAGGTGCATTTTGGTGATTATTGGACATGTCACCCTCTCCCCAAATTCTAAGGAGCACCCTACTGCACATGCTTATTCAATCTGTCATCTTCCTGGAAACTCCCTGTTCAGATAAAAAATCCCTTCAGCTTAAAACATGAGACAATATTCTTTACTAGTTTAAAATGAAAATCAAGCCTCCCATAACTGATGTCTCCTTGATTCCAAACCATTTTTTTATGAATCAGCAATCATTCAAGTGTCCCATGTTTTCAATGTCCTCTTGTTCTCCAGTGGGGATTTTTCTTTATTTAAACATGTAAGAAACAACTTTTTCTCTGAAGTTGGGTTATTTGGTGTTGTTAGATGATAGTTTGATGACAAACACTACAATGGTCAAACTGAATCATGGTCTTGCTTCAGTCACTGGAAACACAAATAATTATTGTGATGGATTAGGCAGTATAGGAATATCTGGCTGAAAACTTGGGTTTTTAGGCTGTGAACCAATCATGGATGTGACTACCTACAGTGATGTCTAAAGCTGACTACTCACTATTTCCTAAGTGTCTTGTCTTACCCAAATTTATCCCATGAACCAAAGAGGTTAATGGGCTTGGACTCCCCACCTTTCATTTGCTGTAGTAGTGTATTATTACTACTTCCTGATACCAAAAGAGAAGTCCAGCTACATTTTGTGTTAGAGTTAGCTGAAAAACTTCATGTGATCTTGTCCACACCTTGGACTCCATCCCCTCTGAGATGGAGTTTCCAACACTGAGTTTTCACCCAATGTCAAACTACCAAAAGTGCTCTGTGAAGTGACATCATCTTCTCCCTGTGTACTGCTGAGCAAACTCTCCCTGCAGCAGCACCTGAGATTGTGAGAGCAGAGGAGCTGAGATCACAGGGCAGAAAACAATAACCTTACAAAAGGAGCAGTTTTATTAGAAGGTGAATGACATATGAAATGCACGATCATGGGCACTATAGAATTTAATTTCCTGAAAGGAACTAGAATTTGATAACACTTAATTGATTACAGCTTGTAAAAGACTGCTGGAATTTACACTGGCTTTTTGTTTTCTTTGTAAAGCTGGTGGCTAACTTGTTAATCAGTCATTTCATTGTGATTTAGCCTGTGTTTTCCACAGTCATGGGGTTCTTGTAGAAAAACATTTTGAATGCCTTTCATCAAGGTATTCCACTTGTGTTTAGGTCATGGAGAAATCAATGCACTTTATGCACCTTCTCAAACATACAGAAGTGGTGCTTCAGAGGGGAGGAGAAACACCATTGTCAAGTTCTGGGAAAAATGCTGCCATCCTGGAAAATATGTTTTCTGTAAACAGGATAAAACCCTCGCAACCTGGAGGTTTTGTTGTTGTTTTTAAACTGAAAATAGTGATGAAGTAATTGCTTCTGGTTAACTGAATACTTTGTTTCCATGTCAAGGTTTTATTGTTAAGTCTTGAGTTGTTGTTGGTTTTGTTTTTGTTTTTGCTATAATTAACAATTTTTAAAATACATTTCATATCAAAAGAAAGGAGCACAAATTTTCAAATATATCAGAGTTACAATATTACTACTGTCATGTACTGAGCCTCTGACAGCATGAGCCACCTTGAGCTGAAGTTTCTTCAGCTGGAAATGGGCACATCTGTGAAGAGGCAAACACTGAAGCCACATGAAAAGGGTTAAGTAGAAGGGAAAGAGAAGGAAATTTTGGCTTGGCTCATGCTTATGTAGAAGTAAAATGCTTAAGTCCTCCAGCACAAACCTTTAAAGTCATACAATCAAATGGATTTCCATGCAGGGAGAGCTGCCTTTTGCATGGAGGGGATGAGCACATGCTTCATAGCACAGAAGAGAGTGGGAAGATAACTGGCAAATTTAATTCTCCTCTGAACCTGATACTGCTGTGCCACAGTGGGGGTGCCCTGTCCCTTGCTCTCCTGCTGAACAATGGGAACTCACACAGACTGTGGGAGCAAAGTGTCCAGAGCAGTAGATGGTGTAATTACATGTGCAAACCTGTCTGGTTTAACCCAACAAACAGCTACACACAGAGCCTCTCACCCACTCCCCCTGCCCCAGTGGGATGGGGGAGAGAACTGTGGGGAAAAAACCTTAAAATTCATGGCTTGGGATACAGATTAATAGGACCAAATCAAGAAGGAAAGTAATGACAGAAATGATACCAGAATTAGAACATACAAAACAAGTGATGCCTGACTCAGTTGCTGACTGATCCCAGGCAGCTTTGCCCTGTCTGGATGCTGGGAGTGATGCTGGGTGGCATCCAAGGGATCCCCTCCACCCCAAACCATCCTATGGTTCCATGAGTCTGTGCTGCCCCTCCCTGAGGCCACCAGCACATGGAACCAGCCCCTCTGTGACATCCCCCCAGCTGCACTGCTGGCTGCCCTGGAGGTGACAGACTCTCACAGCAGTGACAGGTGCCACTGGCAGCGGTGACTCTGCTGTGCCTGCCCCCATGGGACACCTGTGGGTGAGTGGGAGCTCTGGGAGCTCCTCACTGGTGGGGTGGGATGTGGAGCAAAGGCCTTAAGTGCTGCTCAGCAACAACTAAAACATTGGTGCTCTGTTCTCATTTTTCTCATCCTAAATGCAAAACACAGCACTATGCCTGATACTAGGAAGAAAAGTCACTCTATCCCAGCTGAAACTAGGACAAAATGTCAGGCACCATTTTAAAAAAGAAAAGGAGGAGATATTGATTCAGTGCTGGGCACCTACAGTTTGCAGTGAAATTTTTCCATAGAAAATGCAACAGTCATGGCCTGTGGCTGCTCTGCTTGCTGCCACTGGTGAGGCAATGGGGTAAGGCAGAGAGATGGGTTAATATTTATTTTCCTTCTGTTACAATGAGATTTATCCTTAAGAAAAGATTGCAATACTAGATTAAAAGAGCCTCTTGAAAATGATGAAGGTGAAGCAACTTGTGAGACAATATTCAGCTCGCTCTCACTGGTGCTGCCACTACAGTTAAATTCCCTCCCTGGGGAAGTTGTGTCCTTGTAGCAGTGTGTTTTAACAACAGATTGCCCTGGGTTAGTAATGAAAATGTTTCCAGTTCTACTGTGTTTGGGGAAAGCTGTTTCAACAGTGCTACAGAAAATCCCCAGCAACTCTCCATGGTCTCCCGTGGCTGAGGTACACAGGTGTTATACATGCAATGTTAGTCTAAGTTTGGTCTTTGGTGTGTCCTCAAGGAAATGAGAAATGAGATTACAGCCACACTCAGTGTGTGTGAGAGCCTAACACCTTGCCCCATAGGTTTTGGACCTAGGTTTTGATTTAAGCCATATTTGATGGAAAGTGAACATGTCCAAAGTATTTAAGTTCATCCATCATTCTTCAGGAGAGTAGATGCTGATGGGAGGGCAAGACCTTAGAAATACCCTTTGCATGCTCCCCAACTATAGGAAATGGTTTACTTGCAGGTTATTAAACATGCTTAAAATCCCCACAGGAAAAGGTGACCTACATCACCTCCAGCCACATATATCTTTGCATGTGATCTGCTAAAAAAAAAAAAGTGTAACAGTGATTTAAATATCTTATTCCATAGAGCTGGATGAAAAATAGTGAGAATGTTATACAAAACCATCAAATTTATCTGGTCTTTTTTCTTTGAAATTCATAATGGTATATAGGATATTGCAAACCAGCCAGTTGTCATTATTTAAGTGATTAATTGAACTTTCTTGGCCAAGTTAAATCAAATCCTTTTTCCTTTATGAATCCATTTGTTGATTCTCCAGATTCTTTGCTTGAAGATGATCTCATGCCATTACATGAATAAGAGAACCATATCATTCATCTAGCCCTGATCCCTGCCTCACCCTTTTCTCTGACTATTGGTTTCTCCAGGTATTTTATTTCTGTGTCAGGTAATAAGATAGTGATCTGATTAGGAGGTGATGAGAAAGTAAAATACTTTGATATACAATACATTCAAAAAAACATGATTGAGAAATAAATGGAAAGTATAGAAGTGAGCTCTTCTCAACATTGACATATAAAGAGAAAAATACAGAAATTCTTTTGCATCCCTCCAAATCTTGTTAGCTAACAGAGGTCAGATTAGTCACTTTAATGTTGTACCCATTTGACTTTTTTCCCTGTTGCACTTTGAAGCTGTTAAAGGGCCTGTTGGTAAGTGAAAGCAGTTGATTCACTGCTCTTTTAAAGTGTATTGGGTATTTCTGAAGGAATTTTTGTTTAAAATTACAGTACCTTTAAAGTCTAGCTCTAAATATCTTTTAGAAAGCTACAGAATGTGCAATGAATTTTTGTGCCTTCATAAAAATGATGCTGAAGTGACAAGCAGGGTCACTCTTCCATGTGTGCAGGCTTCCCTAAACCTACTGGCGTCAGAAAGGTGCTGGTAAATAGCTCTGTCTTTAAATAATTGAATTCCTTGGGCTAGCAAATAACCTTCTTAAAACTTGGCAATGCTTGAACCTTTTAGCAAACCTGATATGAAAACTATCTAAATAGCTGAATCTGAACTTAACTGCTCATGGCTTGATGGGCAGTTCTGGATAAAAAAATATATCAAGCCAAAATATTTTCTCTGTTGTCAAGTGCTTGAATTTTTTGGATGTGTAATGCCATTGCCAAGAAACAAAGCACAAAAATAACCCAGAATCTTTGGGAAATGCTTAGAAAAACAAATCCCTGCTCACACTAAAAAATGTATTGCTGCCAAAACCTTGAGAGAGCAAACAGACCCCACTGAACAAGTCAAGGCACTGGGAAACCAGTACTTGTCCATATGATATGAAAAGGTGTTTGAAGGAATATGAGAAAGTGTTTGAAGGACCACAATAGTGCCATGAAACTGAGGGAAACACCCTAAGTCACTGAGAACCTGCTTAGATTACTTTAGCAAACAAGTAGGCAGTGAATCTTCTAAGTAGTGAGATGCTCCTACTTAGCTTTGCAGGAATAGTACATTTTCCTGTGATTAATTATTTAGAGGAAGCTGCATAATGGGTCTTTGGAATTGTGTGACCCACTAATCAATCCATCCACTTTTGCATAATGCATGTGGCATCAATGTTATTCCATTTCAAGATCACTCAGGAGGAGCTTTGCCAATCTGCTCATTGCTCCTCTGCAGTGCAAACACCAGCACAGAGCTTGCAGTGCCATTTGCCTGCTGTGCTTGTTTAGAGCCAGCTGCAAGTGCTCCCAACAATTAGCATTTTAGAAGAAGCAAGAAGTCTGTAAATTCCTACGTTTGAGTGATATCACTCAAGGTGCCTGACCTGGGGAGGTCAGTGCCAAGGGACATCCTTACTGTGAGATCCTAAATGTGAGGCAGTGCTTGTGAGCCTTGCTCTGCAGGGTGGCCCTGTTGTCCAGCTGGGGTTTGTCTCCCAAAACCTCTTCTTCATTACCTGTCTGGAAAAGAACCCTTTGGACACCTGAGCTGGACCTACTGGACTAACTCTTGCCTCTCAAATCCCATGAAAGATCCCATGGTAAGGAAGGTGCTGCCCATACTTACTACCCATAGCAGCCTAGCAGAGCTCAAACCCTCTTCTTTCACCCTTGGAGAAGCACCTTACTGTATCTCCAGAAGGAGGAGGAAGCTTAGCTTTGGAAGGTGTGCACAGGATCTTGGACATGATGTTGCTTTCCATAAACTCCAGGAAATTGTGTAGGGACTGAGAGGAGGATATGGAAAACATTAATTACAGTAATATCTTGTTTAGATGCCTTTTAGTTCTTTAGTCTATTTCTGTTTCTCTTGTTTTTATTGTGTGTAAAGGAAGGAGGAGATTGCTTCAGTCCATGATAGTCCTGCCAGAAACAAAGGGCTGTAAGTGTCCACTTCTAAGTGTATATGATTATTGAACATCATGTGGCCTAAAAAAGAGGGAGTCAAAAAGCTGTTTGTCCTATGGCTTCTCTGGAACTGCCTTCATGAGACCCAGTATTGTCCCCTGAAAATTAAAGAAAATTCTTCTCTCCAGTTAGAGCATTTTATAATTGGCTGATAAAATGTACTATATTTTAGCCAGACCTACTTTCCATAGAAGTGTGTCTAGGTTTATTCAATCAATCCATATAATAGGATTCTTTACCTATGATTGCTGATTCCTAAGTCTGGGCTGGATAAATAGATTGAGACAGCCTGCCCTGTGCTGTGGAGATGAATACAAGAGTTGCAAGAAGGTTTCTTATGCCAAGATGCCTTTGCTGTGTCATGGGTAGTCACACATCTGTTGGCCCTTTTCACAGCTGTAGTCACAATGGTTATTAATGAGCTGCATCCCTTCAGAGTTTGAAGTATTTGAAAGTATATTTTAATTTAAGATTATCTGTGCTGGGTAGGTTTTTTAGGTAAAATCTTGGTCCTCACTGAAAAAGAAGTGGAGTTTTGTCTTTGACTTTGTAAGGACTATGACTTTACCCATTATTTCTACTGGTAATGATAGGTAAGTGAACATGAGCTTTTTCACAAAGAATGCCCTGCAGTGCTTCTGAAATGCACAACACACAGAGAAATATATTGTAGATTTAATGATTTATTCAATGAATGTAAAAGCTGGTTGCATAAAGGAGATTTAAGTGATTATTACCATCTGTCACTAGATTTCACTGTGCTGCAATAAAAGTGTGTTTCAGATTATCAGCAGTTCAGTCATATAAAAACCCAAAATGACCAGTTTCTTGTGATGGCATTCCCCAGCTCTGCCCTTAGAATTGCCTCTCCAGATGGTGGGTATGTGAGAGCAGAAATGCACAAAACATGGATGAAACTCAGCTAAAAGCTTCCAGAGTGCAGACTGCAGAAGTATTCAGGGCGAAAGGGTTGACCTGGATTTCAGACAGTGGGTACATTCCATATCTAACTTCTACAGTTCCCTAGTCCTCTTCCATCCTGTAAAAATACAGGGCACTTTTCCCTATGTCCATCTTTTTTCTTCTTTTGGTTTTGTTGCATCACTTATCATTTTAACTGGGTTTTTTACATCCTCCCTGGCTTGCTGAATCTTTTCTTCCAGATGTAAATACAGTTCTGGGTAGGAGCTGCTCCACCAGCTCCCTTAAGGCCTTGCTTCCTCCTTGCTGCCATGGAAATGTAAAACACAGAGAAAGTAGAGGGAAAGGGAACAAGACCACTGGCAGGAACAAGACTATGGTGCATTCCTTCTTCTAATCTAGCTGGGTTTTCTTCCCCCCTTCTGTGGTACCTTGTAGTGATCAACACAAGTTCCACTGTCTTGATCTATAGGTAGAACATGGGCTAGATTGTTTGGTTTTTTTTTTTTTTTTTAATGAACTGGCACTTTCATATCTACTTTCTTCCTCTGATTTAGAGTCTGAAATAGGAAACTTGAAATTAATAGAACAATACAGAAGAGGAAAGGAAGTAGTTAATAATTTTGGGTTTTCCATCTCAGCTCAAAATTAGCAACACAGAAGGTTAGTATTTTGCTATAAGCAAGGGATGAGGACATCAATCATGCTCTCTGTTTGTGCCCTGGGAAAATGAAAGGAGGAGAGTCTTATTCTGAATCTTACCAAAGATTATTAATGAGTAACAAGCCAGAGAAACATGAAAAAAAGAAAACAAAAAAATTGCTATTACTGTTATATAGTTTTTATTTGACTTCTACTGAATCTTTTCATGGTACTTTTTGCCAGTTTCCTAAAACTAGGCATTTGGTATTTTCTCATTTTACTAATGTCTAATTATTGCTTTGTTTCAATGGCTGTTGCATTCCATGGATTTCTGTCTCTAGTGATTGTGAGGGACTTAAGGATTTTACAGGATGAAAGGATCAATATAATGCATAGAAATATTATTTACTATTTTTATTGTTCAGACACAGGCTTTTCAGCCACAACATGGGCTGAAGCTTTGGTGAGGTATTCTGCTCTACATGTGCCTATCCCAGTCAATATTGTTTCCCTGGCAGGTGTTTTATTGAGCCACTTTGTTTCCTTGTGTTTGTGCTTTGCTCCTCTCACTGTCCCCACTCATCCCCCACTGTCCTTCCTGAAAACAAAGATGTAGGAGAGATACAGACATCATCTTTTCATCTGTCTACATAAATGGAAGTGCTGAATAACTCTTGACAGTCTAAAAAAAGATCCAGTTTTGATTCTGTTGTGAAAGCCTGGAACCCTGAGCAAAGCTATCAGTCAGTCTCTGAACAAAGACCTGATTATCTCTGGTTTTGGATCAGCTCTTTGTGGTTTGCACAGTGAATGTTGTTATTGAAAATCCTTCCCTTTGCTATGGCTGTAAGTGCTGGGCTCAGGCTGTTGTCACTCACTTCCTTTGATCAGAGCTGCAAGCACCAAGTAGCTCCCACCCACATGGTTTGATGGTCTGATTGGAAGGTCTTGATCCCACAAGGCTCTGGGAACTTCTTTTTGCTAAAGGAAATTTTTACAGCTGTAGGATTGAAATGCTTCATGCCTTTTGAGACTTCAGAAAGATGATGTTTGCCTGAATTTAATGTCCAGGCTCTCTCTCAAAAAGCTGCAGCAAATTATTGACAGTAGAATCAAATACAAACCTTCACACTTCTGAAATACATTTTCACTTATCTTTAGAGAAGTATCAGCACAATGATGGTACTATTTCCTTGAATCAAAGGAACGAGGTCAGAAAGTTTTGAAAAGGGAGTGGGATAATTCTCACTAGCAGTGGTGCTGGGTAGTTCATGAGGATGTACTGGAAATGTGTTCATGAATGGATTTATCCAGACATACACTGCTTGGTGCTTATGTAGTACTGTACAAATTTTCTGTACATTCTAGTAAGTTTGAAATAGTCAAAATCAAATCTAGAGTTTAAAAAATAGAACAAAAAAATAGGAAATTAAAAAAAAAAATAGAACAAATACAGAACAACTTCCCCAAGCTAAATTTCCTTGACTTGGAAATATTTTTTGAAAGGATCTTAATACTTTATAATCTCATATTTCTGTGGATAGCTGTGTCCCTGCTGTACTCCAGAGGGTTCTTAGGAACACTCTGAACTCCAAGCAGCTCCTGGGACCAGGTATCTCAGCCCATCCTCACCAATTCTTGCAGCCTGTGGTAGGAGTGTGTTGTCAGCAGCCCCTGAAACTTCTGCTCCTGTGAGTGCCTCATCACATAGTGAGTATTTAAACCCTCTCACAAATTCATAGGTACACAGGACTTTGCTGTTTTGGATGAGCCTTTGTGGGGATGGCCTGCCTCTGTTTGGAAGGACTGTATTTTGTCATTGAAATCTTTTTGGTCTAAGTTACAGTACCTGCATAGTATTGATAAAAATGTTATTCTCCCATGGCCTATTTCAACCTCAGGTGTCTGAAATACATACTAATTAAAAATTGCTTATTTTAGATGTATAAGAAAAGCTTGTTACTGTCAAAATTTGCTTTGGTGCTCCTCTCCTCATAATAGCTCAATTTATCAGACTGCATTTTATTAATGCAGTTTTAAAATGAATGCTATTTTTTAATTGCTTGAGCAAATATGTGCTCAAGAATGGAAGGAAAAGGTAAAGAGGTGCAGAAACCAGAATCATCAGCAGTAGGTGAGTGAATGTGTGTGGAAATTTCACATGGGACCTGGGAATATGCTGTGGTAGAAAATCCATTGGTGAAGTGATGGGCTTCATCAAACAGTGTTCTAGCAGAGACACAGTTGGACCTGGTGTGCTTAGAAAGATGCTTAAAGATATTCCACTTCAAATTTTACAGTCTTGTCTGCAAGGGCCAAATCAACCTGCAGTAAGGCAAAAAAAAGAACAGAAGAATTACTGTTTCCCTATTGAAATTCCGTTAATGTATAATATTTTGTATACCTTTGTTCATGAAGAAGTTCAGCAACAGTCTAAAAATACACAGCAGGAGAAATGGTGAGCTGCATTTTTTATGATTTGTCACAATATTTGTGCTGTAGTTTAATAACTTTTCTATTGTGCTGCAAAATTCCCTCATTGGTGAGAGAGCACAAACTGCAAAAGCAGCTTGTTAGGAATATGCTTTGCTTATCCCCTGCATGAACAGCATTATTCTTCCAGATATAAGCTTGAAATGGTCTCTCATTTTGGGAAATATCTTTAGGATTGGGCCACAGATAGTTTTCTGTCAGCTCTATGAAATTAATATTCTTTATGACAGTGTTTTACTGCTTGCTGTATGTAATAGTTTCTTTCATTGGCACTTATGTCCTTTGCAGGGAAAGAAATTTGCCTCTGTGACAGTACACTTTGAGTGTCATTGGCTTTCATATTGTCTATTAAAAGAGGTAATTGTGAGGAGCAGATCAGACCTCAATGAGGCCTTCTGAACTGAACCCATTTCAAGGGGGGAAGCCAGAACTGTCAAGACTTTGACTTCCTAATTCCTGAAGAGAAGTTAATTCGCTCGGCTGCCTGATCTACAGGGAGTGGAAATGAAACTCCACTTGCACGACCTTTGGTGTCAATCATTATGGGAGGCATCTGCATTTATATTGTCAATGCACAAACTTTCTTTACTTCCTGAAGCATGAAATCACCTTTCAGATGAAGAAAGAAATATAACCCTGCATTCTCAGGAGATGTAGCAGCTCCATCTAAGGCTTCTGTTGCACAGAGAAATGTTTAAACACAATATTCTGAGTTCAGCGTCAACCAGTCTCTTGGAAGTTGTAGTTTTTCAAGTGAAAATTACACTATATTTTTAAAAGAGATCTATTATTATTTCATATTATTTTAGGACTTTTAATGCTCCATCTCTAAGCCAACAGGAGGTTTATCACTAACTTTGATACTGTCAGCAAAACTTGGCCCACATTAAGTTCTCAGTTAAGCCTGTGCTCCTCTGGCACAGGAAAAAAGGAGGAAGAATATATTTTAATGAAATTTTACAAACTGGAATAACAGGGCTAGTTGGTAACCTGCAGCAGCAGGATATACAGCCTGTGCCTGTGATATATAGTCCTTTAATGCATTGAATTCACTGGGATATTTTATGGTGTTTGGTACCAGGTCTTTGTGATCTCTGCTGACATTCATTTAATTGAGGGATTCACACAGGGAATTTTGGGATATTCCATAGAATTCTTTCACTACAAAGTCAGAAAAATGAGACATACCACAGGGAATTTTGGGATATTCCATAGAATTCTTTCACTACAAAGTCAGAAAAATGAGACATACTCATACATTTAATTACAGTGTTTGGGCAGAGATCATGAATTGGTTGCTAGGGCTTGTTTCTTGCTGGTTTTGCTAATGCTCACGACAAAGCTCTTGTCTATCACCTGAATGAGTCAGAGACTTCCTATTTGCCCTGAGTTTACTTGCAGCTCAGAAGTTCTGACCCTAAAGAAAACAGTATGCTTTCAATAAAATTCTGAAAAGGCTAACTTTTAGTTCCAGAGTTGAGGAGATCACACAACAGACATGCCAAACTTCTTATTCTTTGAAGTACAGAATACTTTTCTTCACTCCAAATGTGCCAACTGGAACTTAGTTTGTGTCAGTACAGCTTATCTTAACTACCTCTGCATGACTGTGGCTGCACAACCTTCTAGGTATATTCTCAGTCATAAGGTGTGCCCCAAACTGTGTCAGCCCTCTAAAAGCTGTCCTCATTTTGAAGTGAATGGGAGAGAAATTTGCTTAATTTTCTATTTTTTTTTCTTTGTAAGCTGTGACATATTTCAGTGTTCTTTTGTTACCTGAATCACGTGGTAGAAAGACAGAATCAAAGGAGGTAAAATAACCCTCAGGGGTCACTGGAGATGCAGCCAGCAAGTTTGGGCCAGTGCATGCAGTAGAAGTTGTAGCCTCAGTAAAAGGAAGGAGAGTGGAAAACTTAGCAAGACCTTCACTGCACAACTGTCTCAGAACTGCCCTCTCAGAAGGGCAAGTGTGCTGAAGAACAAGATTGGGCTGAGTTGTTTCCAGTCACGGACCTCTCCTGAGCCTGTTTAATAGAGCTGTCATTAGATCAGTGACAGAGCTTTCAGGGCAGGCTTGGCATGTGAGGAAATGTGTAAGCTTTAAAAATGAACCCGAAAATCTGAAGTTTCTGTCAGATCTCACAGGTGAGCTTGCTGTCCTTGTTAAAATGTGGCTATGGAAAGACAAATTACTTAAAAATGGTGCCTCCTTTACTCAACAGAAATGACACTTTGGGACTCAGTCAGGATTGTTTTAATGCCCAGACCATACTCCTCCTGATCTTGGTCCTTTGCTGCCATTGCAGTCTATGACACTCTTGTTCCTTCTTTCCTGCTCCTCTATTGCCAGATTTCCTATGGGACACTTACAGGCTTTTCATGAAAGATGGCAATTGATAAAGTAGAGAAGGTCATGTTTCCATGACAGCAGCAGCATAGCAGGGAGCATACAGCAAAGAGCTGCACCCAACTCATGCTTCCTTATTATCTTGAACATCCACAGATGCAGGATGTGTCCAAAGGAAAGGATCCTGTGAGCATTCCTGCATAGCAGTCTCCAGGGAAGAGCCCAGTGTGGATGGCAGCCTGGTCTGAAGGGCTCTGGGAGGGTGTTGGAAGGGAATGCCTTAGGGTTCCCTGCCTGGATCATCCAAATAGGTTCCATGGATTGTGTCTCTGCATCTTGATGAATCCTTCACATGGCA
Source organism: Ploceus nigricollis (assembly GCA_013399945.1). Classification (NCBI taxonomy): domain Eukaryota; kingdom Metazoa; phylum Chordata; class Aves; order Passeriformes; family Ploceidae; genus Ploceus; species Ploceus nigricollis. The sequence continues at coordinate 140,907 of VXBC01001353.1, read as the reverse complement.
AGGCTGGCAATAGGGAAATAAAAATAGGGCAACAGGGAAAAAAAATAAAAACAGTGCAGAAAAAAACTTTACTTGGAAGTGAGGAGAGTCAGCTTTCCTTACTCTCTTCTAGGTCATAATGCACAGGGATCATGAGTCAGCCAGGAACTGGGAGGTTGATGGGATTTGAAAGCAGGTTGTTTTGTCTCTGTCAGCAGGCTGCAAGTTTGTTTATGAAAGGCACAGGTTGAACTGAAGAATAAATCTCCTGATTTTTCTGGTCTCCATCTGTTGATAAGGACTGGCAGGAGCCTAGTGGCATCATGGCATGAAGATCTTTACAAGCCCAACATCTCAAAGAAGCCTGAATTTCTCTCTGCATCCCTAGAAACTATCTACTAGAACCTAGAAAGAATAGGTAGATATTTTTAGAAGTTGAAACCTTAAAAAAAGGTTTCAAACCTTATGCTTCAAACCAGAAACCACTTGGCATGACCTACTTTCCTATTTCTGCTATCAATAGGGTATGAACATAGGTAGGCATGATCCTTAGTTTGCAAAGATAGTCTGGCAAAGTACAAGAGAAAAAAGAATCAACATTGCAGGATTAACTTCTTTTTTCCCTATCATTATGATTTGTTTCCGTGCCAGATTTGTAGAGAATTTGTCATATTGCACTGCAGTTCAAGGACCAGTTTCATACCTGGTGTAAGATGTCCTGTATCTCACATGACACATATTTTGGCAGCTCTTGCCACATTTCTGTATTACAAGCACAACTTCTGTTGTCTCCTTGGCATACTGAAGATGCACTCTGCCCAACAGTCCTTAGGTAATTCTCTATCTTAGCCTAATATCTGTCAAGTTTAGTGTGACTCCATGTTATACATCTTTTTACAAAAGACCTATTGTTCCTAGTCAAATAGTCTGGGTTCTATGCTTATTAGCACATTAAATAACCTGCTTAAAATGTCACCTGAAGCACTGCAGAAAATCATCAATACTAACTGTGAATTTAGCCCAGATGCTTTGAACTTGTATCTGATACGCCTCATGTCTAATATGTTCCACAGAAAAATTCAGGCAAACATCAAAGTAGTGCTTTCCCATGAGCCCTCACATCCTGCAGAGCCAAGGCAATGGAAAGCAGCCAAGTAAGTTCACACTGCAAAGCTGTAACTCACTTTTCATTGAGTGATGAGTCCGTCACCTCTGACAACTCGCAGCTTTAAGAAGCAGGAATCCTTCAAGCAGACTCCAGGAGTGCAAGCTAGTGACCCTGTTAATCTCTTCTCTACTTCAGTGGCATCTGTCCTTTTTTTTTTTTTCTCCCTCTCTCCTTTTTTTTT
>VXBC01001353.1:53654-139504 GCA_013399945.1 Ploceus nigricollis | reverse complement strand
AATTTTTTTTTTCATTTAAGCCCATCTGTACATCCTGGCCAGCAGGAAATCAAAAGAGCAAAAGTAACCTGTCTCTCAGTAAGTAGGGCACCTTCCATCATGTGAAACAAAGCAGTTTTTTTTTTTTAAAACTAGTGCCTGAACTGGAAAATTGAACATACTGTGAAGAACCTTTATCTGTGGAAAGCTCTGTGCACAGCCCTTCTGATCACCCCAAATGTTCACCAAACTGTGAGAAAAGCTGCCCTTTGTGCTGGGGCTTGTTCTGGTGGAGGAGCTGGGATAGAGGAGGAATGGAGGTGCACCTTCTGAGCTAGAAAAACCTAGAAATACAAGTGCATGAATTAATAGTTGCCTGTAGCTTGCAATTATATGCATCCTCCTCTGTCTGCACATGGGAATATGGGTCTGGCCTGTCAAAATTCCTCTTCTGTCTGAGATCTTTTGCTGGAAGACAAAGAAAACTGTAAGCCACCTTTGAGATGGTTTTGAGTGCTCCCAGATCTGTCTCTGCTTCATCTAGGAGAGGGAACAAAGGTATCTCTGGGTCCCCACCGTGCTTAGCTCACTGTGATTTGTTCTTTTTAAAGCTGGCCCTTGGCTTGGGAGAGAAACACTGCTCTGTAACATGCTGCAGTGTCCTTACTACCCTGAGGAGTAACTGAGCACACACCATGTGAGATGTACCTGCATGCCTGTAGGAGGATCTGGATGTACAGAGAGTCTAAAGAGTGACAAAATCTCAAGAGCTTTCAGTAACACTGTGAATTTTCTAATGTAAAAAAGAATTTATGGTCCTTTTTGTACCATGATTTTACTTCTTTGTCTTCTATTGAGTTTAGGAAGTCTTTAGACATTTGGAAGAGAAAGCAAACCAAAACCTGCTTTTAAAATTAGTGACTTCTTTACCCTGTATTTTCTGTAATAATCTCCCATATCAGTATAGAATACAGATTTGTGGTCTTCTTGTGCAGTCAGTTTCAGATTGACTTCTTGTGCCTGTATTATCTTTTCATGCTGGAGAACCTGCTGATTAAAGACAGACTAAATATGAATTTCTTGTTCAGGTCATGAGCCAGTGACTGCTTTGAGACATGGAAAAATGGTTGCTCTAGCCCATGTTGTTTTAAAAATACTTCAACTGAAAAAGCACAGAACTTTTGAGGCTCTTGAAGGTATATATATATTGTAGAGGAGAGTAGGAAACTGAATGGAAAGTAAATATTAAGGGTTTTTTTGCTAAGAAAGGAAATATTTGTCTAGGGAAGTTATGATAAGAAGCTTGTCTGGAAGAGCATGAAAGGTACTCATAAGCTTAGCATCAGGCAGAAGAGCAAAGATACTGGCCTGATTCTTTGTGTACATTTTTATGAAGATGATTGCTCATACTGAAAGCTCTAAATGCAACACACAAAGCAGGTTTATGCAGGATTATGTAGTTCTTGAAAGTCTATTCCTGAGCAGAAGTTAAACATAAAACTTCTGCATTATCAGTAAAAACAGAAGCAAAACTTCCCACTTAGGTAAAAAAAAAAAAAGTGTGCCGTTTTTCTTCCTTTCTAAATGAAAATGGAAAATAATTTAACAGATTTTATTTATTTTTTTGTTTTTTACTCTTCAGTACCTTTCTCTCTGGGTATCCTTTATGCAGAGAACAACAAGCTCCTTTTGTCCTTGCATTGTTTAGAAATCACACGGATTGAGAATCTCAGAATGACATCAGAATTTCCAGTTGATTTCCTGTGGTTTTTGGTTTTTATAATGCCATGTAGAAGGTTCCTGAAACTGGCAATAAAACAAGAACAGAGCAAGGACTGAATTCACACTTCTTAGTGCTTATTGGTTTGGACTTGTTCTTGATACTGGATGTGAATAAGAGAAATCAAAGTCCCTGTGGTCAGTCTCCTGTAGCCCCAGGGGTTCAGAGATGTGATTAGGGAGAGCACAATTATAAATGCTAAAGCATGTATGTGAAATAATCCCTGGAGAGAGGGAGAATGCTTAGTTGTAGCTTTTTTAATTAGCAGCCTATATTGTCTGTTTATAACAAAGTCTTACTAACAAAGCTAGAAACATTTCTTGAGCTCCAGATGGCTGCTTTTCTTTATGACTTGCTGGAGGATACAGATTTGATTTTATATATTTTGATAATCTATCCTGATTATTCAACTAATACTCATTGTTCTCCCTGTGCTGCAACAATACCCTTTGAGAAACTGCAGCATATGGCTTGGTGAGGGAAATCTCAAGGTTAAGAAAATCTTTATCTATGTTTCTCATTGATTTGTTTCCTTTTTCTTAGAGCTAGGACCTGTAACTTTGATAATATCTCTTTAAATGTTTCCTAGAGACAAGATTCTCATTCTGGGAGGTTTCTTGCAATGGATGGGGAGAGGTCTCAAAATATTTACTCATCTTCAGAAGTCTCTTCTAAGGGCACCCAATATGTGAGATAAAGTCCCAATCCAAACCAAGCTAACAGCAACAATAACAACAACAGCAACAAGAACAGATTCTGATTTTCATAAACCAATATTTGCTTGAGCTTTGTGTATCTGAAACATGGATGCAGTTTTCCTAACTGCTTCAAAATACAGCAGGTTCCCACTAAAACTCTTTCTTTCTGCAGTGGGTTACAATGTTCAAACTGTCTCCTGATTAAAAGCACTGATATAACCCTTAACAAATTGTGAAAACCAAAACCTGTGGACAGAGATTCAGGAGAGAGCACTCAGTATAAATTTTTCATTTGTTTGGTTTTTTTGAAAAATGAAATTGAGCCAAAAAATGTGAAAAATATTTCTTTTCCTTAAACTCTACAGTGTTGTTGTCAAGTTGTCAAAGCAATCAGAAAATAATGATTATCATTAGCTGATGAAATGGGTCTGTGATTTATGTACCATATAAATATTTTGGCATTAGTTCTTTACTCATACCATGGAGTAAACTTGTTGAACCTCTGCACTAGAAAAAAAGTGAAAGGGAACATAAGGAAAGTTTTACATGGATATTGCTTTTCTTAGGGAAAAGTACTTCATTTAGAAATTTATTTTCATACTTTCTACAGGGTGCCTGGATAAATACAAATGCCACTCCCTCCCAATTTAAAACACAGCATAAAGAAAAAAGGACAACCTTTTGAATAATATTTTACTTCACTACACTCAAGGTGTTGTCTTGGCTATGAGAAATCAATTATTTAGTATGGAGAGATACATTCTTTGTTGTTTGGGGCCTTACAAAGTTATTCTGCACTGCTCAGCTACTCTTCAATTGTGTAAACTTTTGCCAGCTGTCTGCAAATAGGAGAATTCGATTATAGAAGATGTGAATGTCACTGATCCGAGTACAATTTGACCCAAAGAAACACACAAGGTTAAATATTTGGGAAGCAATCTTGTCCAAGAGAAGATGGATAGATGACAGGGCAAGCAGAGTTCAGTGGGGTAGGCACCATGTATTTATTAAGAATATCTGTGTTGCTCACAAATGGGTCAACATGAGCTGTAGGACCCTTGAATATTTGGCACTTGGGAAGATGTTCAATCCCAGTGCAGGGGTTGTATCCTCTAGGCAGCTTTGCCCTCAGGGGGCTTGGCACTGCAATGGTACCTTTAGAAGAGACAAAAAGCTCTCTGCCATCCATAATATTCATTGAGGGAACACAAAAGGGATTTTTATCACTCTTAAGAAGTTCTGCTTAGCTCTTGAGTATTTTCTGCTGCACCCTGCAGCTGTGCCAACTATGAGGAAGCTGAACCCAAATATGCAGACTATGACTAAAACTGTCTTTTCATGTTGACCTTGCTGGTGTTGCTCTGTATTTACATTCCTGTGTGAGAGAGGAAAAACTGTGTGTGATTCACAAATATGGAACACTGAACGTGGACTTATCCCAAATGGCTTTTTCAGAGACATCCATATAGTTGTGACTTCAGGGAAGAACTTATAAACGAAGTGTAAATGAGCATGCAGTTTACTTGACTGATCTATGTGTACAGCTTAATGCTGAGGTTTTTTTCAGTTAGTATTCACCTCACAAAAGAGAGATGTAAGATGTTTAAATTAAATGAAGCAGAAAAAAAATTGATTCTCTTCTTTCCCTCTATCCTTCTTACTAAAAGTTTTTGGCTCTTTCACATTAGTGGCTGTGCTATATATTGGCATTTACTCTAATGAAGAGCCCATGATGTTTCCTAAATGTTCCACTACAAGGACCTTGTTAATAGTTTCAATTTATCCAGCCAAATAAAAGCTCCTTGCAATCTCCAACCCATTGTGCAACAAGCCAAGGACATAGAAGGGACACGGAACCGGAGTCTGTCCTTGAATGTGCCATCCTTTATTCCAGTATGGCCAGGTGCTTTGTTCAGGGAGCCAAAACCTGGGGCTGCAGGTTGAAAGAAGCTTGCCCAGGGATCTGTATTTGTTCCTCTCCAGTGACAGAGAGACAGAAGTTGAAATCTCAGTGCGGCTCTGTGGTTGGTGTCACTTTGGTTACTGGGAATCTTGCTGATCCATGTGGTGCTGATAATTTATCTAAAACAAGGTTGGGGCACTGATATTGGCAATTGCTTCCTTGCTTTGCCAATCATCTCCATTCCAGAACCTGTGAACCACAGAGTCTGTGACCAGACTTGGAGGTTTTGATCCAGGTGATCTTGGGCAAATCCAGTGAGGTGACAGCAGCATTGCCAAGGATGTAATTCACGTGTGGTTCATCACCCAGCCTGTGCCCTAACAGCTGTCAAACTGAAGAGCAAAGATTCTTTTCATACTCTAAATGTGATATTTAGTCACAAAGAATAAGAGTAATTATTTTATCTATCTTTTAACAATTAGTCTTGACACATCATAATGGGTTCTGTAGTCTTTATCTAATCAGCAACTTTAAAATGATCATTTAAAGACTGTGAGTGATAAAGATTAAAAATTACAAATACTAATAACTTCCTATGATTAAAAAAAATCAATTGGATAGAAAACTAGTTTCATCTCACTGAAATTTCATTGTATATGAGAAGTCATAAAGATATACAAATGTAGAGTAAATCAGTGCCAAAATTTAAAACATCTTAAGGGGACATTAATATTATTTGCATATATTTTGACTAATTTGCCTTTATTATGCTGCAAAATGCAGTCTTTTAAGATCCTCCAAATAATTTAAAGGTTTTCACTGAGGTTGCTGTTTTATAAATGTTTGTGTTTTCTCCTTGAAAGTAGAAGTACTTAGGAATTTGTGTTCTTCTTGGTTACTGTGTTAGCATCTATTTTCCTAAGAACAGGCAAAAATAATTAAACACTCTCTGGGCTGATTTTTTTCATTTTCTCTTCTGAACAGAGCAAAGTTCAGAAAACAGATTCATTTTTGGAGAGTGTTTTTGCTTGCTGTTTATTTCTCTTAACTTTTTAAAATAGTAGGACAAACCTCTGTGAGTTCAAATTAGTCCTTCATAAAAAATGAAAATCTCAGATATTCCACTGTGACTTCCACATCCTCTCTGGTTTTGTTGGGCATCACTGTAAGGTGTGAAAGCACAGCAAGAATGCACAACTTCATTGTTTTAAACTGACCTGAGACAGCCCTCTGGCTCTTTTTTATTAGTCCACAGAAAATTCCATTTCCCTCTGTTTTGAAATTAAATGGAAGCCATGGAGTTCCTGGTAGACAGGGTTGGACTTCCCTGTGCTCAGAAAGGAGACAACTTTGGGATTGAAGAAAGGGATACTGGTTGCAATGTATAAAAAAGTTCATTCATAACGTAGTAATAATTAGCACAGAACTCTTTTACAATGATTCAGTAATGGAAATAAATCCTGCAGTGCACTTAATACAGGAGAAAATGGCTATATCACGGTTTAGAAAGAGCAGGAACAATTTCTGGAAGCACTGCCAGATATCCCCAAAGGTTTCAGCTGCCTTTGCCACATGCTAGAGGCACTAATTTGAAAATGGAACTGATGCTTCCTGCATTCTAACTCTCACTTTTGCAGAACTGTATAAAGGTTCCTGTTTTGCTGTGTATAAAACATAACATAGCTCTGTTGAAGCTGTGACACTGTTTTCTCAAATCTACAGTCAGTGCTTCAGCTAATTTAAACTAATATGAGCTGAATGTTTGAACAGAGAATTCTCTGAAAGCAAACAGAACCTAAACAAAATGAAAGCTGTCATGTCCTCAGATGTTTTCAGTGACTGACAATCTGCTTTTCTTTGGTCAAAATTCTTGAAGAGCAAAAACCATAATGACTTGCAGGGACAACCTCTTCATTTTCTACCTGCAGGAGCTCTTTAACATCAGATTTGCTGGATTAGTTATTCTGGAATGTTGCTGAAACCTGCTGGTGTAACAAATAAACAGATAAAAAGAAAAAACTGCAACAACAAAAAAAGAATTTGACTTAGCTGAATGCTTTCACAGCCTCCTTCAGCATCATCTTGGTCTCTTAGTGGAAGCAAAACTCCATAACCACTGTTGTCTATGGACACATTCCAGACTTGAGCTGTGTTAGGGAATTCACTCTAGAATGTTGGCATTTTTTTTTCCAAAGGCCTAAGTGTCATCAATTATCTAAAATTTGTCTTTTGATCCCAGGAGTGGCTTCTAGTCCTGTGTCTGTACAACTGTAAGGAAACACTGTCCCTGTAGAAATATTTCCACACTTGAGCTTCTATAAGTGAATTAAAGCAAAAGAAGCTGAAAGTAGATTTCAGCTGGAAGTAAATGAGCTGACTCCATTTTTGACCAAGTTAAACCTAAAACAATCCTACATTAGCTTAATTAGGCCAGATCTGGTTCCTCTCTCGAGGCCAAGCTCCATGTTTATTTTAATATGTTGCTTTTGGAGTTGCTGTTAGTTTGGTGGCAGGGTTAGGTGGTGCCCGTGGTGTTTGTCAGCAGCTGCAGAGCCCAGTGTGAGCAGGGCCCTGCTGTGCCCAGTGCACACCCTGATTATCCCAAATGTGCCATTGCTGAGCTGACGGGCAAGCTTTTGTTATCAATTTAGTTGGCTTTCCTACAATCTTTTGCTGCTTCTCACATAGCCTTGAACCACAGCTCTCTGGAAGGAACAGATGATTTATTTTTGCTGCAGGTAGCTGCTGAAGTTGCTCATTAACTGTTATGGATACTATAACACTTTCTGCTATGACAGACTTTCTTTTGATTATTAGATCTCTAGGAGTTTCAGGATTATTAGGGTTCTGAAGAGCCTACTCATTTTTTTTCAGTGTCTCTAACATTTGGGGATTTTTTAAAATAATTTGTCCCATTTTTCTTTATTCACTAAAATGTCTATTGGAATCAAAAGAACTTCTATCTCATTTTATCCCTCTGGGGAAGTTTTTTTCAGAAGTTACAGTGACTCTGTAATAACTAGATATACCAGGTTCTGTGTGTGGTCTGCTTCTAGGATACCTACTTGAAAATCTCAAAATGCTTGGAAGTTATTATATATACTGTCCTCAAGTAAATCACATGCAAATAATATGTGGGGATGAACCAAAACTATTGTTAAAGATAAAATTGACTTGGAAAACCAGGTTTTCACTCCAAATCCTGAGATCAAAACAGAACTAATTTTAAAATGAAAACATGGCATTTGGAACAGCAGATTTTCCCCACCAAGCACTAAGCTCATCAGCAATAATTTTAATGTTATTTTTATTTGTGTTTTTTCTGACTTCTGACTTTAAAAGAAGTAATTACAATTTTTCAATTCATTTAAATGGGAACAGGATTGGACTAATAGCGAGAGCTTTTTAAAATAAGTTTGCATGCCACTAATCCAGAGGAGCTGTTAGTACTACAAGTTATTCCAATTGTTTGGTTTGCCCTGTTATTGCAAAATTCATAATTAATTGTTTTCAAATTTTTTTTGGTCAGAGTGTTGTTCTCTATAATTCTTAAAACACTTTTTTATGGCAGGGCGTTTCTCTTGGGTTTGTCATGGTACAAAGCAATGCCAAGCATGCCATTCTTTCCCCAGGTTCTCTGGAATTTCTGCTACTTCTCTCTATTGTATGTGCAATGTACCAGGTGGGTTCTTTTCTGTTGCTTCAGGCTTCTTGCAGGAGGGGGGAGGTTTTTATCTTCTTACTTAAGGAAGAGCAAAATAGACTTGAATTGGCTCTTTCCAGTCATAAAAATGCCCAAAGTTTACTTGGCAAAAACAGGAGTGAAGAACTGACCTGCCAGGGAGGAATATTTCTCTCTACATCCACCTAGATTCACCTCCCCACTCATTTTAAGAATCTGTCTTTGTCCTTCTGTTCAGATAAAAAGCAGGCATCAGATTATGTATCAGTAACAGAGAAATATGATGAAATAAATCACATTGAGCAGTTTTATGGTTGGTCTATTCAAATTCAAAGCACACCCTGAGACTGTAGCAAAATCCAAGAGAATGCCCAAGCACAAGCTTGAGCAGGTTAAAGCTGGTGTTCATGGAGCCATCAGCAACTTGAGCACCCAGTATTGCTGTCTCAAAACTTGTTATTATATTTTCTCCTTCTACATTTAATTATAAATACATATCTGTGCAAGTTATTCCAAACTTCTATCTTCATAGCACATGAGATAAGAATATATTTTTGAAGGATGAATGTCTGTACTACAGACTGGCAGACTTGACACTGAATTTTCCCAGGATACAAAGGAGAGACTTTTGTTCCAAGCTGCAATATGGTAATGGCACTATGTCTATTTATACACCACACTTAATGTGTACCTGTCCTGTGGTATGAGATTAATGGTCCCATATTTTTAGAAACTCTTTGGCAGAGAACTTGGTTCTCCTTTGTTTTGTACCTGGTGAAACAGGACTGATTTAATCCAGAAAGGTGCTGATGTGTAGGTGTGTTTATGGTAGAGTCTGACTGTGGGTGATGGTTGGGAAGGGATTGCCAAGGTTCCATAACCTTTAGGGTTTTTGTTTGCATGATTCTCACAGTGATGTGTAGTGGATACATGGAGGGACATGGAGCAGTGCATTGTTTCCACCACTTGGCAGATGTCTGAATCAGATTTCCATTTGTACCCTTCCAGTGGATTGAGCCAAGATTGTTTTAAAGTATATTTACAATTATTCCAACCTTATCCTGTGGGAAAAGGTTTGGTTTTCAGCCAGTGTGGCAATGAGAAGACATAAGATGGCTTAAAAATACTTTTGCTCATCAGACTCACTGTTTTACTCTGTGCCCTTTGACTGGAGGTGAAAACTCAGTGCTTTTAATTCTATCAGACAATAAACCCTGCTTTATTAATCAGACATAGGTTCTCTATTAAAGCATGAAGATGGTCTGGGATGAATATTTGAAATCCTAATAAGACTGAATGAGTTCAACATTATTGTTCAGTATTTGAACAGGAGATAATTTTTTTTCCCATGGAAACATTAAAAACTCTGTAAATAATCCAGTGAACCTTTACTACTCTGAGGTCCTCTTGGACAATATTTCCCCCTGCAATATTCCCACTACTTTGTTTTGATTTTTTTTTTCCATAAAAGAAAGATTATCTTTCTTTTGAGCAAAAGATTTTCTAAATGGAATTAGTCCATTAAAAGAGCAGAGGAGAAGTTGTTTTTGTTTTTAAAGACTCTTAGAGGATTTGATCTACCCCTTAAATCACTCAAGTTGATAATAGGATGTTTTTCCCAATCCACTGTGCTGTTTGCTTAAGCATTTCTAGAGAATTACTCAAACAGGGTTTGAAACAGGTGGATTTTCTTATCAATCTGAACATTATTTAAACATACATCTTCTCTAGGATTTTGGGTTTTTTTAGCAGCAATGATGCAGATGGGAATTCAAAACCTGATGCACCTCATGGACTGACGTATCTCTCCAGACCCTCTGAAAATTACACCCTTAATGGCAGGACAAGGCATGCCAGATGCAACTTTTGAGACAAGACTGGCTGTTTGTTTAATGAAAAACCTTTTTTTTATTATTTCCATTCACTTCTGCCACCAGGGAAAGCTACTGATCCTAAGGTATTGTGCAGATGGTTTGACTTTCTGAGAACTGAACTTGGTTTGTGTGTCAAGATTGTGACATATTTCTCTGAAATTTTTAGTGGGAATGACTTGCTGGCTGACAACAAGTAGGTCTATTGCAGGGAGAAGATTAGAACAGAATTGTTCTGCCTCATGGCCCGGGCTTTTAACTACCTCAGAAAGCAGCAATCTTCCTCATTCTGTAAAGCTGTTATAAAAAATCCTGGTGTTTTTTATTTTTGTTCCACAGCTGTCAAAATGGTACTTAGTATGTTTATTCAGCAGACTGTGAACTGGAGGTGTACACACTGAGCTGCTCCTGTTTCAATCATTGACCTTAAGTGGAAAGAAAGGAAAGATCAAACAAATATTTTTTTTCTGATCTTTGAAAAGCTGCCAAAACTAACGAAGTTGAATTCATTTGGGACAAACGAGATGCTTTTGTTTTTCTACCTCTTTCAGCTTAGTTGTGTTTTGGATGGCACTCAGTTGTTGCAGCTGGAATACAAAACAACTGCATCAAACCCCTCTGAAAGCCAGGTCTGTCTGGTATAATTGCAGTGCTACCCAGGAAACACTTGTTTGTGTATCTTCAGTGTGTACTACTCTTATCTTCTTGGTAAATAGCCCAAATTCACACAGGGGGCTTGTTTTTGTTTTTGTTTTGTTTTACATAGAGGAAGGAATTGGAGAAATTGTCTTTCCTGCATTTCTTTAGCTTTTCCTCAAGAGATCAACCTAAATCAAGGGCTGACCCAAATATCTCTACTTTTAAAAATGACAGAGGTTAATTTTTAAGTATGACTGTATTTTTTTTTTGTATCAGACAGACTGCTGATATGAAACCCTCTGGAACTGTTGGTTCCAATGCTCTGAGGTACACACGTGCTCCCAGTTCAGCAACCTCTTGCCCATCCACCTGGCACAGCCTGTCCAACATTTATGTGTTCTCCAAGTTCTATACTCAGGGAATAAACCTTAAAGCAAAGCCATGTTTCTTAAAAGGTAATTAAAGATTTCCAGGGGCAATATTGTTCAGTGAGGTTCACGTAGAGAGTGAAGTTGGCCATGAATATAAGTTAAATAATGTGGGCTGATCTTATATGGCCCAAGAGAACCTCATCCCACATTGTCTGCTGTTGGACTGCTGCAGCTTTGGTTCTGGCTGTGGGCTCCTGGCTCTCCTTGAGCTAAGATGATGCATTGTGGAGGTCATTGCTAAGGCTGGGGGTGGATTGCTCATTACTGGAGAGGTCATTAACATATTGTTTGTGCATGAATCAGTGTGGCCCAGAATATTTTACTCACTGAATTACAACTGAAACAAACCTACAAGAACAAAACTGAGATCAGCTGCACCAGCCTTGTTTTCTTAGGTGCATTACTCTGTATTCTGGCCTTGTGATAGAATAATTTGATTTCCCAGGAATGTAAGCATTTGTAGGTTTAAATAAATAAAACCAATATTAACACTAATACATGAAAAACATTTAACTCCCTGAAAGTTTAATGGATGTTAAACCAAGCCATCCTACAGAGAACTTGGAATTTGGAAAGTTAATTTTATTATGGAAAGTTTATAGCAGGTCTTTTCTTCCTTTGAACCTCAGTACTGTGTTGAAGAATAAGATTAATACAGTTCTGAAATCAGTCACTTTCACCTTGAAATGTAAGGGTGTTCACCAGCAGGAAACAATTTTCACTCACCAAGGTCGGAACTCATACACAGAAAAGAAAAATTTGAAAAGACAATACTTCAGAAATCTGATAAAATGTGTATTTTCAACTGGAATTTAGGAAGCTATTAAGTGCTTGTAAAATTTTTCTGTGACGTAAGTTTGCAAACAGCGTTTTTTTTTCTTTCTTCTGACCCCCTTCATTTTTATTTTTATTTTTATCTCTCTGTATTGCACTTGAAGTCCAGACAGGCTACTGTCTGTAATAGGTTTTTTGAGAATCCAAAGACCTTTTAATAGTATTGAAACCAACATGCCTGGTTTATGGATATGTCTGTTTCTTTCAGTCATATTTTATAATTTATTCATCAAAAAAAGCAGCTTAGAGAAAAAAAATATTTCAAAATAGTTTTGGCTGAGTTGCATGGGGGAAAATATTTTTTAAAGCTTTAAGGCTTTTCATTAAAAGAAACACTTCAATTTTGTGAAGCTATGAACTTTTTATTGAAACATGGCTAAAAGTTCCAGCATTTGTTGAAACAAAGGTCTAATTTTTACACACGATTCTGAAGTCAAATTAGCTTCCTTCAATTGCTGATATTGGTTATTCTGAATCTTCCTTCTAGATATTCCTCTTATGTTCAGCCTAAATATTGCAATGGTTTGTGCTCATAATTTCCCTCTCTCTACCCAGCATTGAGTTATTATTTCAGTTAGAACCAACAAAATTGATTGGGATGCAACAGACTTGAATAGAAAGCTCTTTGTAAATACCTTGGCTCGTGTGAACTTGGCCAGGAAATTGCATTTCCCTTCAAATAATGACCTGCCTCTGCCTTGTCTCGTGTGCTCCCAAGCACAGGAGATGCTGTGACCCTGTGCAGCAGCAATCCAGTCCTGTCTGTCAAAAAGAGACAAAGATCTTAAGATCTGGCACAAGACAAAAAGACTTCAGTTGCAATGGATGTCAGTGTTCACTGTAAGGTCATTTTCCTTTGAAAATCCCAGCCATGGTCATCATTGTAATTTGTGATGAACACCAAAATGGAACAGTGGGATCAGATCAAGGGCTTCATAGCAACTGAGAAAATTGTTTAGGAAAAGATTCTAAGAAACTTTAGTTTCTAATGTTGCCCTGGCTCCTTCATTTCCATTTCTTTGATAACATGTCCAAGCTCCTTTGAGTTTGAGTTTCAGCTCAGTCTTGTCCCTCTATTGACCTATGGCAGATGTGCAACCTTTAACCTTGTTAAGGCTCCTAAGTCTTGTGATTTTAATATGAACTTCATCAGAATGAGTGAAAAATTATAGTCATTCCTTAATGAGGATGTATGGTGTGTAAGTCTTCTGTGCAGGATTTTAGGTTAGAGATTCATTGCACTTTTATTCAATTTGATATTTAATATGACTTGTATATGTTTTCCTGAAGGTTTATCATAAAATATTTTAGTGTACAGCCATATAACAAAACCTGTGCTATAGGAGGGCAGAGCAGTGTGGGCTATTTCTCAGACCAAGTATCCTTTTGCTCCACATGGAATCTCAACTTTCAGGGCTCTGTAGCAGTGAAATGGTTCCATACACCAGCTAAACCCAACCACAGATAAGTAAGTGCTTTTGTGTTTCAAATTGACAAAAAAGGGGTGATTTTTTTCCATATCAAGGTAGAAAATGGATGGTGGGAAAGGGATGCAATGTTCTTAAAGTGTCGTGGAAGCACCACTTTGGTCTTAATAAGAGCTGTGATACATTTACCTCATTGCTATTGCTCTATTACTGTTGAGAGGTCATTCAATACTGCACGAAAATGAAGATTGATTTCTGAGGAATGCAGGGAAAATTTTCAGTGTTTCTAGATGCTAAATTTTAAAAAAAAAAGTATTGAAACCAGTATGTGCTGTGCTTTCCCCCTTTATTTTCCCTTTAAAATGTTAGAATTCCATTGCAGTTTTGGGGTTTTTTTCTGCACTTTTCTGCAGCTAGTTAATATGCAGGATATCTTCACAGTACTTTGTTGGTCAAAGTCTCTGTGTTGAAGGTTTATTTCCTGTTGAAGATTCCTCGGTACCAGTGGGAGTGTTTTTGACATTCTTCCTATTTAATTATGGAGATTTTAGGACAAGTAACCATGTCACAAGAAACATATTCTGTATGAGTGCTGCTTTTTTGGTATAAATTTCACTACCTTATAAGAGTCAAAGAATGGAGCCTTTGGATGTATGTGTGTGTGTGCTCCAAAAGAATTGGGTTTAAAAGAGGACTAATTTAAGGTTTGATAGAAATTCTCCTAGGGCAGTAGGAAAACGTCTATTGGTTTCAGTAAATTGACTCAATCCAACAAGTAATTAACTCAGGAACCAGACCCAAGTTTTATGGCATTTACTAAATGATGATATTTGTAGTTTACTTGCTGTGGATTCAGAGACACTGTGTTCGTTACCCTTGGCTGAGTTTCCTTCTCTCAGGTCTGTCTGGTTCTCTGCTTTTCAAAGTTGAAGGGCGAACAAGAAGATCAGGAATTTCATCATGAAAGCTGCACAATGTAAAAGAACTGACACCTAGAAAAACAAGCAGAATTAAACAGGATTTGACAGGTTGCAGAAAAGAGAGAGTGAACAGGATGGGAACAATGAGCAGCAACTAATTATTATTTCACTGGTCACCACAACACATTAAAAACTTCCGAAGGCTATGAAATTAATTGCATGCAGAACAGCACTCAAGGTGCTTAATATTTTGTCTCTCTGGGACAATTTGCTAGAGACATCGTTTGAACTACAAATACAAAGCAGGGAAGATGGGCCTCTCTCTGGCTGTGTCATTCTTCATTTTAATGAGGAAAAAATGTCACACAGAGCAGTGTGAATTTGAAATATGCTTCAGTTTTATGTTGGAGTAAGTATGTTTCTTAAAAGAGCCCTAATGATTCTAAATTCTAGACCTTGTTGACAAGACATCTGCTTACTTGGCCTGTGGTCTGTGTCTCATCTAGAAGCTCATTAACATATATATTAAAAGAAACCTATTAAAATATTTGCATTTTAAAATTAATCATAACCCCCCACTTTTCCCCCCACCCCCATCTTTCAGAAACTTGTTTTGGTCTTGCAAAACATCCCACTAGGGAGACAGAAATATTTCAGTTATTGTTGAACCATTTAACATTTGGGTAATTCTTATAATTACTTTTCCCTTTAATTGTTAAAGCTGGAAGGCTTATATAATATTACTTTCAAAATTCATAGTTCAATGTAAATAATCTTTTCTGTACCCAGAGACCTCTCAGCTGGATGCTGACTTGAACCCTAAGGGTGCTCATTCTTTCTTTTGGTCTTATTTATTATTTTCTTCTCTCCTCATCAGTTTTCTATTATTCTCTTTCCTGCCTCTTCATCTGTCTAGAGGCACATGTATTGGGTGAAATGACACTTGAAGCCATGCTGGTTGTTTATTTAAACAAACCATATTGAGATGAAAAGAGCAGATGATTGCAAAGCTATAACAAATCTGATTTGAGAAGCTCACCATGCTCTTGAGAGGTCTTGTCATTTTAAGGGAATCTCCCACCTGGACTTGTGGCTCAGAGATCTTTCACGTCAGCCCTCCTGGTCTAGCACGGTGTGCAGGAATTTCCTTTTGTGTTGCCTGTCTGGGTCTGGTGTTCTGAGCCTCCTGCTGTGGAAGGGCTGGAAAATGTGAGAAAAGCAGTAGAATACAGCCACCAGCAAAGTG
This sequence comes from Ploceus nigricollis, assembly GCA_013399945.1. Taxonomy (NCBI): domain Eukaryota; kingdom Metazoa; phylum Chordata; class Aves; order Passeriformes; family Ploceidae; genus Ploceus; species Ploceus nigricollis. The sequence goes on along the minus strand of VXBC01001353.1, from coordinate 124,094 downwards.
CTGCCAGCTGCCCAGGCTGTGTCCTGTGTCCTGTTTGTCAGGGAAACTCTGCACAAAGGATGCTACAAGTGCAACAGGGAAATCACAGCTGAGAAGATTCAGCTGTTTTCTAGAACCTTCACAGCACCAAGCATCTTCAGAACAAGATGTTTTCCCCAGCAAGCTCAGCTAGTGAAAACTAAATAAACAGAAATATTTGCTTCATCTGCAAAACCAGCCAGGTGATCTCACCTCTGGAGGTGAACAGGAGGTTCTGCCCCTGTGCTGGGAGGGGAGCATGGCTTGGGTGGCATTGGTCAATGTGCTCACTGTGAGGAGCACCCACTGTCACTAAGCTGATATTTTAATTTCAGGAGACAGATTCTCTGAAGGAAAATCTGTAGCTAAATGAGATAGATCTACTTTGGAGTACCACAGGTTACACTGGGAAGAGTATTTCTTAGTGGGAAGGCTAGCAAAGGACAGTTTTAGCAGCTGAGGTTCTCATACCTAACAAGGAGATATTTTTATTGTCAGATACTCCTCTTCCAGTTTCCTCTTAAAAAACTTTTACAGTATCAGATTCTTAGTGCCTTCTCAGGCTTTTAAACCATTTTCTTGCATATTGAAAGCAGCTATATGGGGAAAGGAAAGCTCCTGCTGCTTCTCGAAAGCAGTATGTGTAACATCACAGTGGGAAATAACATGTTTCATGAACTTGATTTATCCCCTCTGCTGTGTGGTATAAATTCTCCTTCCTCACTGCACGGCCTGCACAGACATTTTTGAGGGCCTTATCCTGCCTGGTCCTGAACAAAGTGCAGAGGAAGGATTTAATTAAAAGCAAATATTTATTTTTGGGAACCTTTAACTCCTACACATGCTCTGCTGCCTAGCAGGGGGAAGCACTAAGTAAAATCACAGGAAACAGTAAAAAATATTTCCTATCCACTGGAATTATTAAGAATTTGCAGTACCTAATACATTATTTAAAAATCACAATCATAACCCATGAGAAGCAGTGCAAGATAATGCCTCACTTAAAACAGCATGGTCTGTTTGCTCTGTCTCATAAAAACAGTGGAGGGTAACCTTCCATTTTACATTGTTTTTTTGCTCTCAGACAATGCATTTTGATGCCAATTTTAATGGCTGCCAACCTCTTTTTTTTTTTTTTTTTTTTTTTTTTTTTTGAATGGGCAGCTGCTTGATCCCTGTTCTTACAACACCTGAGTCCCTGGCAGTCATTAGCTTGCTTTTTGTCTCCAGTTTTTGTGCTGGTAATTTTCACAGATAGCTGAGGCAGAGGAAAAAACCCATAATATATGTGAGAATGTTAAATTAATAAAATCTGTGGGAGTTAAATGTTTTCAATGGAGTGAGTCACTTGCTGTCATGCAGGACTAGAAGTAAATAATCCCCAGATGTTGCAATGTTCCTATCTCCTGGCCCAGGCTGCAATTTCAGTCCTTCTGCTACTGCTGGTTGTCTTTGGATGTGATGTACCTCATTGAATATTAAAAGCCAGAGAAGTTGTTTGCTGTTTTTCACCTTAAAAAATCTGTTGTTGCTTTAGATCTCTAAACATCTAGTCCTGCAATGGACATTAAATATTGGGTTACCAAGCCCTGGCAGTCTCTCTGTCCCAGCTGTGTGCAGTGTCATTGTGTTTTTGAAGGCAGCACTCAGGCCATGATCAGAAACCCATCATGGTTGTTACTGTACAAACCCAAGGAAAGATGTCCCTGTCCTGGAATTTAAAATCTCTTAGATATTAAAGGGATGAGAAGCTTTGTTTGAACCTTGGGGAGCTGAAAGATGCTTGTTAAATGTTTCACCCCTCACACGGGCAGTTTGTGGTGGGGCTGGGAAATGCTTCTGTCTTGGGCCCGTGTCTGAGCAGCAAAGCTCCTGCCAGGCCTGTGTGCAAACCTCACAGATTTACAGCCCAGTGACAGCCACTGATTAAAAAAAAAAGCTGTTATGCTTTATGAAGTGTTGGAGTATTTTATCTCTTTATGTCTGTTGTGGTGTCCTTCCCTCTCAGCATGAGAGAGAAAGGGAGCAAGATCCTCCAGATAACACTGTCCTTATTAATGAGAAGTTCAGCCAAGCATGTGCTGGTTCTTCTGTCACTGTGCTGTGGTTATCTGCAGAACAGGAGTAGAAGACGAATATCTAATCTTTAAAAAGGGCTTTGGAAGATTACTTCAACCTTTAGCCTGCCCCAGCTGAGCTCCCCTTAACTCCTACAGGGATCTAAATATCTTGTGGTTCCCAGATGGACCTTGGTGTACCAGGCAGGAACCATCCAAAGCAGCAAGTGGGAACTAGCTGGTCAGAGAGATTATCACATAAAAGCAGAATTGGAGAGGGTTGCCTTTCCAACTTTCTTTTTTTGTTTGTTTCTTTTTCCTAACAAAGAAAAGTGGAACTGTGCATGTTGGAACAAACCAGTGGGAGTGAGTGAAGGTCAGATGAGGAGGATTATTCCTTGAATGTTAACCAGAAATGCTAACTCCTAATTCAGTATGGATGAATTCTTACCCTATGTCATTGTGACTTTATGGACTCCCAAACAATTATTTGGATCTTGATTTTCAGTGAAACTTTTAAGAAATTAAGATTAAATAAACCTCAAGCATCTGTGGGGATTCTGTCTAGATCAGTGTCAGCTTTAATTAGTCCTGCTGCTGGAACATGTTCAATTCTGGTCTCCTAAGACAACCTTGTTCCTTCAAGAGTGTCCTGACAATATGACCTGACTTTAGGGCTGATGAGGATGAGATTGTATAACCTTGTGGCACTGGCTTGCACGTATTTTCTGGCACTGCATTTAAAGCATGGAAGTTGCTCTATGGGAGAGAGAAGATGTAAAAGGCCACATTCCAGAAGAGAGTGAGTGTTTTCCCCTGCCATTGTGGGAAGATAGCAGGCTAAGCTTATGCAGTTGGAGGTTTATTCTTTAACCTCAATGTCTGTTAGGAAAGAAATGGTTGATTTATGACCATATTTATTAGATTTAAATTCAGTACTTATTTTCCTTCAGTCTGGGCTGTGCTGTCACACAGAGCAGCTACACCTTCAAGAACACACTCTGCCCTCACACAGCTGGAAGAACAATCCTGGAGTGGACTGTGCAGCACTGGTCAATTGTAATGTTTCAGGACGTTTCAGTGAGGTTTATCTCAAGTGAACACAAAGTGCCTCGGGCAGCTCCACTTCATGAGGTCTCTACCTTCAGTCTGTGCTATTCTGAATGGCTCAGGCTTGATGTAACTGTAACAGAGACTTGATTTGCTTTCATGTCTGTACTTTTGGATTCAAAGCACTGTCTTTCCTCTCTCCCAAACAAAGCAGAGCAATGAAAATAACTGCGAGTTACCAGGTGTGCAGTGGAGATCAGGAACAGCTTCAGCAGCTCTCCCATCACACCCCTGCCCTTGGGACACAGGGGCTGGGGAGTGCCTGCCATCCCTCACAGAGCCTCAACACCCCATTGCACCAGAGGAGTCAAAGGCACTTCATTCTTTACAGGAGGTGTTTATGGCATCAGTCTCCAGGGCAGTGTGTGAATTAGAAAAAGGATCATGTGTGTACCTGTCCTTGCTGTTAATTACCTTGCCATTGAATAAAACAGAGCAACATAAAATGGCCTTAGGAAATATTTAGATTGGCTGGAACATAAGGTTAAAGGTTTCTAATCTGCTTTATGATGGATGGCCCCAGTAGTGCTCAGGGATGGGAAGCAGTTCTTTCTCTTTTTTGTTATAATATGGCTCAAAAATGTTCAGAGTGCAAACTTCCAGCACCTCCCCATCTGCAGTGCAGCTCCAGTCCCTCTCCCTGATGTTTGCACAATATTGCAGCAGTCTCTTGCTGCTGGAAGAGCAGAAATAAGAATTCCTAGGGAAGCAGGACCATGTATTGTCCCTTTGTATGTTTTCCTGAGAAGTATAAATGGCAGCTGCTTTTTTCCTTTATCCATCCATGAAGTTTAGCTATTCACAACCAATTTCACTCTATAGAGTTGTTATCTATGTTTCAAAAATAGAACATCTTTAAATGAAAGTAAAATCTCATTTTTAATTTATACAAAGGTTAGTGCTTCTGCTCCTAAGAGCTGTCTTTGAATTGCTGTGAGAAGGTTACCTTGTTCCTTCTAACATGTGCCTATATCTGACAGCTGGTCCCCCTCACAAAAATTTTCCAGCTCAGTAATTTCAGTATATAAATGATACACTATGAAAATATTGTATTTTTAAAAGACTTTTTTAAAAAAAATAATTTTTTTAAAAGAGATCTTTTTTTTAAAATCTGGATCTTTATGTGAAGAAATTTCTGTATGTATAGACAAGAACTTCAGTAGTGGGATAATATTCCCCATCACATTTAACTTCTCCAGAGTCCTTGTAGATCATAAAAATATAATTCCAAATTCTAAAATAGATTAGACATAACTATGCAAAGAACCAGGGCTCTGATTTTGAAAAAACCCAAGGTCAGAGGGGAAGGGTCTTCTGAGTAATACAAGGCAGCATTTTGCTGCTCAGAACTGCTTGAGCATTCACAGTGCAGAATGTCAGTCAATCCCTTTCCCCCCTCCACTCTTCCCTCTTTCTCCATCAGCAGCTTTTAACTAATAATCTTCAGAGCTCAGTGATTAAAAAGTCTTTCTTGTGAGCAGCATGAAGACACTACCATCCTTCACATTACACTGGGAACATTGGCAGTGATCATCTCTACAAAAATGTGCACATTTTGTTAAATGCTGTCATTTATTTCAATGCATTTATTGCCATAAAACTTCAATGACAGTATAATTAACAGCTTAAATATTTTATACTACAAAGTAGAAATATTTATGAAGGAGCTTGTCAGAGGCAAAATATTAAAAGAAAACAGGTGCTTTTGCAGAAACACAAATAAATGTCTAACAGTAAACATTAAAAAAATCAATTATTAATCATGCTTCTTTTCATTACTATTGAATTGCCTTATGAAGATTTTGTGTCTGACAAAATCTGTGGATGTGCAATATTGTCTTATCTGACCACTTGGTCTTCCTATTTATATCCTGTGCTGTGGTTGGACAGTTTATTTTCTTCAGGAAAACATCTTGGGACCAAACTAAGGTGAAGGTTGCAAATTAATGTCGTGCAGGGAGGGACTGGGAACCAGAAAGAGCCAACCAGACATTTGCAGGCACGTGTACAAAGCTCTGAGAAGGAACCTGAGTTACCAAGGAGGTGGTTTTGTTGCTGTAGGTGGATCTGTAGATTTGGCAAGAAGTACTGAACTGCCATAAGACCTGGTACAACTAAAAAAGCCTTTCTGAGTAGGGGAACCCTGCAAAGAGAAAAGGGATGAGGGCTGGTAGTTTGGTGGTTTTAGGGACTGAGGCTGAACGTTGGAGAAAGGGCAGGTTGCTCACAGCTTGGTGTGTGCTGGTGGAACAGTGCTTCCCTTGAGGATGATCCCTGACTTTATCTGGAGTTGATTTTTTGCCTTCTGCCCTTTGGATAAAGCTAAAAACACAGAGAAGAAATGCTTATCTAAAGGCTTTACTCCACAGTTAAACTCGGATTTTTCCTGCCAAATGTTTTCTGAAACAGTAAGACTGTGAAGGTAAACTAACCTTTACTGTACCTTCACTGATGGCAGAGTTATTTTTCCAAAACATCGGGTGCCAGGTAAATGTTCTCTGTTTCACTGATGTATCATCCTGTTCCACTATAACCAACTGCCAAGTGGCTTTGTTTTCTCGCTCCAAACTCCTAATGGAGCCATTAACATTTTTTCCAACAACTATTGTTGGACTCAGTGGGTGCACTGGGCTGGCAGAAATCCCATTGGCTGCAGTGGAGGTCAGATTCCACGTATTGCTGTTTCTCTGTTAATTAGTGGATTTATGTTTTTTCCCTTTCCAGTCTTCACAAACAATTGAAGGAGCTGCAGTGGGTGCTTCTCATGGTGTCTGCTGCTTAAGAGGGTGAGGGAAGGAATTAAACTGTTTAAAACGCATTTATTCTTTGTGATGTAAATTCAATGACTTAATTCTAGGTACAAAACAGCCAGGGAGTTGGTCTGCCAGCCTTGCCAATGTCTCAGTTCATGAAATAATGAGTGTCTGAAATACAGAGGGTTCCAGTAACTGAAACAGAGGAAACAAATTAAGTGTAGCTCATGACTAGAGGCTCAAAACTCTGTATCCAGTGCTGGCTGTAATATCAATCCTGTCTTAATCACAAATTAACAAAGAAATTGAGCTATTGGTTAAGAATCTTGCTGTCTTGAGAATCAGAGCATATTCCCCTCTTAATTCTTCCCTCCAGGGAAATTTTACACCAGTGTTGTAGAATTTTTTTTTTTATTTTTGCTTAGCAGCCTTTAACTTTCAAAATACAAAAAAAAAGAATCTTTCTCCTGCTTTAGTGTCCAAAATCTTTATTGCTGGAAGCCACAGAGAATAAGTGGCCTGACTCAGAACAAAAGGCAAAGCTGTGGCTTCACTGGTGGGGAAAGGAGGAGAAAAATAGCTCTTGTCAGAGCAGCCACTGGCTGGTTGGAAATAGAATGCTGCATAGTCTCACCTGAAGAGTTCCTTCTTACAACTATTTATTTTAGTCATCTACTCTAAGACAGCCAGTAAAATAAGGTGGGAGAGTCATGTGCCAGTTCAGAATCATTTATCCAATGGATAATGTGCTCAAAACTCCCTCAGGATGACATTAACCTTTGTTTGATTCAATCAAAGAGCCTCACATGATTCCCAAGCTGCCGTGTGCTCTAGGTGTGAAGGGAGTGCAGTTGAACATTATTCATCTGGTAGCAGTGTAATTAATTAGGCAATGTTTTAGTTAAGAGTAGTATAGTGAAGATGCCCACTCATGGGTTATAGTTTTATAATTACAGTACACCAGATTTTTCTTTCATCTTGCCTCTACCTTTCAAGCTTAGAAGCCATTAAATGTAAACTCCTTGCTTCCCTCCCCAATCACCTGCTGTTTCAAACACAGCTGTACTTTTAATTACCCATCAGTGCTTGCTTGACCAGCCTGAAAACTATTCCTTCTTGTGTTGGGGTGTTTTGGGCCATACTTTACTAAATAACCAAAGAAAGGAAAATCTGTTTTGCAACAAAAAGCGTGGAAGTAATTTCGCTGAACCCCAGCAACAGAACAGTAAATAGAGCAATGCTAGAGGGTAAAATGTTCCCTGATGTGAATGGGAAGAGTGGGCTGACAGCAGTAACTCACCAGCACCTGCATTTCCTCTGCTGCTGCTGCTCCTTCACACCTGTGTTTCTAATGCCAAAGCTTCACTGGCTGCTTTAGGGTGTGGAGTGGAGCAGCTTCCTTTCAGAGCCTGGCATTAAAGGGCTTCCATTCAAGCCCCTGGTTTGCAAGGGTGGGATATGGCCCCGTGCTGTGCTACAGGTGAGCAGATACATGTTCCTGGAAGTCTGTCCCCTTGCTTCTGTCAGTTGTGGGTTTGCTTTTTTTTTCATTTTTTTTCCTTTTCAGTCCTCCGTGGTCTGCCTGTGTTCTCCTAAAACCAAAGCGTGTTTGTAGCCCTGGGAATATTTAGCTGTTGTCAGTAGAGTGTGTTCATCATGGTGGGTTTTTTAATGGGGACTTTTTACAGCAAAAAACCAAAAAACCCAAACCACCCTTACTATTGTGTATGATTTACGGTGTCAGAGTAGCTAATTAAAAATAATAGGGAGGAAACTGCCCAGAAGAATATAATTGGAATTGAATCCAAATGGAAATCTGTTTTGGCCTCTTTTGTACTTTCTCCTGAATTTTGGAGCTCTTATTTGAGCATTATGGAATGAAATTTATTTTATAATATACCTAAAGTAGAACAAAGAATCCAAAGTCATCTGAGTGTAGAATGAGCATGGAACTTTTGTGGCTTTTGTATCTGCATCATTGCAACCTTTTCAATGTGTTTTTTTAACTCTTTAAATACTTTTTAAAATTTACATACTGAAAGAATACAGTTTTACAGTACTTTATGTATTTTATAAGAACAGTTTAGATGTTACCTTAGGAAAACTTTCTATTCCTACTTCATTAGCACTAGCTGCTCCTGACGTTCCTTGTTGCAATTTCTGTATAATTTCATTGTTTGTTTTCATTGTAAACCTCTTGTGTTCCTCCACATAAAGAGCAAACGAGCGCCTTGTGGGCTGGAAAGATGACAAAGTTCTACCCTCTTTACTTATATTTCTGAGAATCTATTTTAGATGTTTTATGAACAGAGAAAAATATATTTAACAATGCCAGTAAAACAAACTGAGAAGCTCCCAGGCACGTAGACAGTGTGCCACAGGTTATAAATATCTGCTTAAGACTTATTTCAGAGGAGGGAACAGTGTGAACTCCTTTGCAGTTAAGCAAGAAGATTCTTGTGGCCAGTGGTAATTGATCCAGCTGGCATTTGGATTAGCTCTAGATGAGAAACTTGCATTGAAGGTTTTTATTGTCATTATACAAGCTGTCCAAGTGTTTATGCCATATCCCCATGGAAAACAAAAGATGATATATATGCAGTTTGGTTCTGGTGTTTTTGCTGCTACAATGAATGCACGTGCTGGCTTAAAATGAGAAAAAAACATAAGTGGTTAGGGCTTAAAAATATTACTTACTAGAAATAACCTATTTTTATCAGTAACCAGTTTTATCAGTATAGCACAAGGCGATAGAGAGTTTCACAGTCTGTGTGTGGGGTTGTGACAGCCCAGAGCTGATCCCCTAAGAGGGGAAGATGTGCAGTTGAGTCCAGCTTGGGGCATGGCTGGGCACACAGAGGGAATCCCCTCGAGGCTGCAGAAGATGGCATGGGTGAGTTGTTGGAAACCACAGGGCAGTGTGGGCACACCAGAATTATTACTCCAGCCAGTTAAAGGGCTTTTGGGTGTAAGTATCATAGACTGGCCCACTTCCATGAGCCTTTGAGAGAGTCTGGAAATCCACTGCAGGTTCTGTTTCTGAGCAGCTGGCTTTGAGGAACTTGCAGGTTTTCTGCTGAGCTGTTGGGTGGGGCACTGTGTGTGAGGCTGCTGTGCATAACCACTGAGCTGAATCAATTTTAGTGACAGCATTAGGAAATTGTTCCCTTTGACTTGGTTGTGGATGGCTCCAGGGGAACCCTCTCCTATGCTGGAAGATGAAGAGGAGGGTTCAATTCCTAGCTTGTCACAAGATGGTTCTTCATCAAGTGGTGCTGTACAGTCTGTAGGTGTGTGCCAGAACACTATCAATTATCTTCTCTAGCCCTCTTTCACATCAGTGGGTGACCATCTTGTGGCAATCACAACTGTTACACTTCTTTCCCCAAATATCTAGAAACATGAGGTTAAATACTGTCTTGAAATAGTTTTTTCTGTTTTTCAGAACTGTGTATGAGCTGGTATATAAAAACTGCCTTTTTTTTTTTTTTTTTTAATAGTTCCAAAGTCTCCAGCAGTGTGCTCAGAATGCAAATTAATCAAGGGTCCTGTGGATAAAATATTGTGTGATCATGTAATTAGAACCATTCATATATACAGTGGGGCCAAATTGAAGTTGCATGGGCAGTTCTAATTCTGGCAAGTCTTAACTCTGGAGTGCTTGGCTTAGCAATAAAATGCTGTTTTATTGTAGTTCTTGGATGTAATTGAAAATATACTGGGAGATGAACAAGTGAAGTAGGAAACAACACTGAAGATAATTACAAGCAGATCTTCATTTCAAGCAGAGAAGTTAATCTTCCTTTGGACTCTTGGGTCTGTTTTAACAGGGTAATTAGCCATGGACCCTGTGGCTTTTGACTCCCAGTCCCAGCTCAAACCTCTGTGTCCTAATAAATGAGGACACACAGTTCTGTGACTGGGAGAAGCTGTCAGAGGCACATGTATTATGCATGTTTGAACCATAGGGAGAGCAGTGGGAGTGAGCTGGACTCTGCTGGCTTCAGCAAGGACGTGCGTCCAACTGGCTTCAATGAAGCGAGGAGCCACTGAAGCAATTTAATTCATGTGCATGGATGAATTATTTTAGCCCTCTTTCTTGTCCTTTACATTGTCTTTTATTTGTAAAAGTATACAGTTATGACTGAATTCAGCCTGGCAGAGCTGTAAACCAAATTAATTTGGTTTCTACTCTAACTTTTCCCATGGTTTGTTTTTGGGTTCTCATATTCAGCTTATTTCCTCTACTTAGATAAGCATTGCCAGAGGTAAGTCACACCTGAACACCCTTTGGTATGAATCTGGTGCAAATGATTTTTTTCTGTCTCTCTTGTTCAAAAGCAGCTCCTGTCTTCTAGATCAGGCCCTTGATGTTTTTTCATTAGATTATTTCCTTTGCCTTTTCAGCCTCAAAGGCCCTTCCATTTGGGTTTCCTTCAGAAGATGTTTGGGAGGAGATGGGCTCTGACCACCATTGCTGCTGTAGGAAGGGAGTTTATGGATTTGCAGTGGGAGGGAAGAGTCCTTGTCTCTGACTATAGCTTGCTGGTGCATCTCAGATGATCAAATCTGGCCCTTTTAAAACCAAATGGGCCTAACACTGGGGGGAGATTTGGGTGCAGTGCTCCTCAGCTGAATTGTATGATTAGTGGGCTTGATAGCTGCAGCCTGTGCTGACAAGCCCAGCTGGATCATTCTGAAAAATCTATCAACCCCAGAGTCCTGGCTTTGTTTTTTCTCCCTTTTTCTTTTCAATAATACTTACACTAGGAATGGGTAAAGATGGGGGGGAAAAAAGAAGGTAAGGATTATTTGTGACATGTATTTCTCCCAGGCAACTGGAAAGGAAGGCTTTGGCCGAGCTAGAAAGATAAACAGTGAATACAAATTCTGAAAGTTGAAAGGGCAACCTAATAGGGTAGAAAAAACAAACATTACTCTCGGCTTCCTGTGAATGTTAACATTTTTCTCAGGTTTACACAGTGATCAGTATTTAACACTGGCTGATCCTTATTTTAAAACTATTGACATGAGCAAGCAATGTGGGGCTTACCATTAACGTCAGTGGAGCAGGCTCAAACAGCCATCACTGCTCCAGCTTCTTGGAAGGGGGAAGAAGTCAATGTTAAAAGCCTCCCAATGGGGCTATTGAAGTGAAAACCAAAAGAGCTGCTAGTTCTATGGGAAGATTATTCCCTGTGGCAAAATGTGTGTGTTGAATAATCTACAATCCAGCCTTATTCTGCTTCCAGTTTTCTAACATACTTGCAGAGAACTCGCTGAGCTTTAACACTTTCCCTTTTCCACTTTATTTTGAGGGATGCTGCTCTCAGTCCTACAGCTAAACCAATGTGGCATCAAAAGGTGATCAGCAGAAACACAGAAGCCAGTGCATCATCTGTCCCTCCCTCTCTCTGGGGAATTTCTTACCCTTCTGTTTCTTAGACATGTCAAATGTTCTGTAGGTAGCAAACTTCAGCACATCCTTTTCCTAAGGATGCTCTGTTGCACAGCTGTGTGCTCACTCTTTTAGGCTGCAGGAATGCCAACTAATAGACACAGTTTGCAGCTAAAGAAATGTTAAGCTGCTTGGTTTTTCTTGTCTGTGTGCTATAAATGGAGGAGGAAGGATTAAAACTTTACACAGTCTGGAGGTAGCTAAATCTACTAAATATTGTATGACTGTCTTTGCCATCAATAATTCAAAGAACTTGAGTCCAAAATGACAAAAATCTCCCTTGGACAGCTGTAGCTGCAGGCACAACAGAAAGGTTTTGAGCCAATTGTGGACTTGGTGCTTTGTTGGCTATAAAGGTTGAAGAACACCTGACGTCCCTGCAGTCATTAAAAGGAGAGAGAAGGGTAAAGCAGAATATTGCTGCAGAAAAGGCAGAGTACTCTGTGGCATTTGCTACAATTGTACTCATAGATGTGAGGGTGCTGAATATCTGCTGCAGCACAAAGGATGCTACCTTGAAATGCCAGATTAATTTAGGATTGTACTGAGCCCAGCTATATCCTCTTTGTGTAGTGAGATCACCTGCTCTCCTTTAATCACTGGGCTGGATGCAGAGACAGGAAGGTGGAACATGGATTTGTGTCACCTGTAGGATGCAGGTATTGATCCATGTGCACACAGTGCCAGCAGGAGGATGGAAGGAGCCAGAGCTGTGACGTTATTCCAGCCCTGCAGGGCTGGCTCAGGGTGTGCACAGCGATTTTGGGCTCTGCTCTCCTCCCCAGCCTTTGCTGGGGGATGGAATCTTATGACTGTCCCAGCTCCTGTGGACCTCAGCCTTGATGGCAAGGGTGTGTTGCATGTATTGTCAGAGATGCATCACTTGTTTGTGTACTCCATGTTACTGACTAAAACATGTTCTGAGAGCTTGAAAAAACACCAGGGGGAATGGAATGAATTCTAGGAAGAGGAAGAAATTACTAACTAGCTAGGAAACATGGTGTTTTTCTGTCAAGAGCCTGATCAGCCTTCAGTCCTCCTGGGCTTAAAGATTGTTTAACTGAGAACTAATTCCATGTTCTGAAACTTGGTTATTGACAGATGCAAATTTAACTTCCATCTGGAATGGGTTCATGAATTGACCCTAAAAAATCCTGAGGTGATAAATCCAAGAATATCTTCCTTTTAATTCCCTCTATTTCTAGAATTTCAAATGAACCTTGTGCCCAAAAGAGCAAAATATTGAGTTCACAGCTCTAGTCCTCATCATCAGAAATTGTTCTTGCAATATTTCTGGCTAAAGCGAGCAGACCATAAAAGCCTCTTCTCATGAAATTTTCAGCCCAGTTTTATGTTACTGCACAGCCTAGAGCAAAAATTTTTCTTTTCTAAAGTTCTTATTGAACTTCATTGATAAAAGTTTGGATTTTTTTTTTTTACTGACTACTAACTTGCAAACCTCCAATGTATATGTGAGCAATTCCATTAAATTTAAATATCAATGAAATTACTCAAGTGAATAACTTGAAAAGATCACTCCCTTTAAAGTGTGTAGATAAAATTCTGATCATTTCACATAGCTCTGTTTGAACTCAATGACACTCCTGAGAGCAGAGAATGTAATCTTGGTTGAACATGATTGACATTTTGATGCCAAGTATTGTCTGATTTCCTCCAGTAGCTTCATAAAAAACCCATAGAAGTAATGGGATCAGCTCTTAAGTGAGTGGAGCAAGTTCTCTCTCCCCTTCAGGGTGAGAGTGGGTTCAAATTGTTCTCCTTTGAGGTCCTGGGCCGAGTGCTGTGGAGTCCCTTGGGCTTTAAGAAGGATGTGCTCTCTGTGTAAATCATAGAACACCCTGAGCTGGAAGGGGAGCCATGGGGATCACAGAGTCCAACACCTGGCCCTGCACAGGCACCCAAACCATCCCACCCTGTCCCTCAGATCTTTGTCCAAATGCTCCTTGAGCTCTGTCAGCCTGGTGCTGTGACCGTTGTCCTGGGGAGCCTGTTCCAGTGCCGAACACCCTCTGGGGGAAGAACTTTTCCCTGATCTCCAGCCTGACCTTCCCTGGCCCAGCCCCAGCCATTCCCCTGGGGCCTGTCACAGGGAGCAGAGATGGGAGCTGCAGCCCCAGGAGAGGTCTGACCTCAGCCTGCTCCAGGCTGGACAGACCAAGTGTCCTCAGCTGCTCCTCGTGGGACTTCCCTACGAGGGAAGGATTTTGCCAGGATGTTATCCAGTGCACCCTGAAGCCAGGGACTGACTTTGGAGCAGACCCTTGAAGGTTTCTATGTTAGATTGAAAAGTAATATGTTTAAAACTCAAATTGTCAAAACTTCCTCTTTAATATTCTTTAGATTAAGGCCTTTACTCCTGTTGGCATATTGCTGGCTTTTAAGTAAATCTGTGTTATGTGAGTAGCTGATGCAAAGAGCTAGTTTAATATGAAGCATTTTCCTCTAAGCAACATGGCTGAGGATATAAGCAGTATATTTCCTTTAATGTAGCTGCATTATATACTTCACTTACATTTTAATATAATTATAGGTACAAATTGTTCACATTTGGTTTTATGAAGCCCTGAAAAGTTATGTCTTATGAGTCAACATGTAATTCCTTCTGCACAAATTGCAGAATTATGCATTGGAGCTAAGTACATTGAATAATGGTAATTTACAATTGAATTCCTATGGATTTACATATTACAATCACATTAATGCTAAAGGAATCTGCAATATTGTCAAATAGGTTAATAATGGCTACTGTTGGCACTGAGAATGCCACTGGAATTAATAATGTTTAACCACTTACCTCAAATATATGCAAAATTATGCAGCTACCTTTTAATTATAAAATGGCAAAAATGTCATGGAAAGTAAAGGCTGGAAAGTGGATAAAATGTGTGTTAATAAAGGGTTACCCAAACACAACTCTGGGCTTTCCTAGGGAGTTCTGTTCATATCTGAAAGCTAATAAAATTAAACTCACTTGAAACTGTACCATTTTTCCTTCTTTCCAACATATTTCTTATCATTTAGAGTTGCAGTTCTGCTGTCTGCTCCACTCATCTTTCTCATGCCTTTATTGCAACACACAGTGCCAGACTGACAGAATTATGCTACTTATCCATGTGTACCATCCTAAAAATCCCTTTCCACCATTTCTTTGCTGTTAAAACCATGAAGTCCAGTAAGAAACTCCCAGTGTCTTTGAACTGGTGCAAAAATAACCCATCTTTCCTCATTGTAATCTTTCCCAAAACAGCTTGTCCACGGGAAGCTTTTGAGATAAGCAACCAAAAACAGATGTTGAGAAATTGGTGCTTCTTGGAGATTGAGCCTTAAATCTGGACACAATACCCTTTGTGCACTGTGGTGTCAGACAGGAACTCCCTGTGCTTTGGAACGCTCTGTGCAGGCTCCTTTTGGCACTGATAGAAATAGACTTTTCTCCTGTGGACTGGGATGAGGCTACAAAATTCTTCAAGCAGAGGTGGAGGAGCCTCAGTTCTGCAGGTAAACCTGTTTATCCAGCTGGTGCAAGGATGTGTTCAGGCTTGAGCCCATCTTGGGGGGCAATGAGGATCTCTCCTTTGGGAGCTGTGTCCAGACAGAGCCTGAGCAAGGAACAGGGGCTCCCACATCAGGGAAAGTAACACTGATGTGCAAATCTGCAGGTGTGTGCAGACTCCTTTTACACAGCTCTGATGCAGTGCTGGCACTCAGCCCCTTGTGCCTGAGTGTTCACGTGTGTGTCAATGGAGAGATGTGAAAAACTGGGCTGTAGTGAATTATTTTATGAGTTGGGGTGGAAAGCTTTACTTAGGTCTCCTCTAAGAAGAAAATGCAAATACATTCAGGAGAGCATGGAAGAGGGAAATAAATGGCACTCCAAATAAATGAGTGAGGCCTGTTATTTGTACAGGCATTAATATTTAACTGTCCTTTTTCACAGGCTAGTACCGCTTGAATTTGTAGGATGTCAAAGTTTTCTGCTTTGGATGAAACATAGATTTGCTCCTGGCAGACTTTGAAAGGCGCTCAGGTTTTATTTTCTTGATCACAATACATCCAGTATATTTGAGACGTGTTTAAAGCTGCAAAGCATCCAGCCCTGGGCCTTGGCAGCCTTGGCTCTGCATTTCATCCTCTTTGATTAGCTGGGGAAAACAGCCTCCTATAAAAGATGGGAGGATTTTGGTGTGCTTTTGTTTTACCCTCCTGCTCAGCATGAGTCAGTGGTATGTGAGGAGTATCTATTAATGCTTCAGTCAAAGCAGGAAGTGATTTTTTGCTAATTGTTTCAGCCCTTTTGAAGTGGATGACCACATCCATAAAAAAAGGGGGTTGAAAAAAATATTGAGAATTTCGCCCTGCTTTTAAAAAGACATGGGGAAAGGATGAAATAGGAAACGTTTGTTTCTTCCTCTGTCATTTGGAGTGAACGATTGCTGTCAGTGCAACAAGGGGATATAGAGAATGCCTTACTGCCAAAAGCTGGTCTTAAAAAAATAAGGCAAAATTAGGATTTTGTGTAAAAGAATTAATCCATGACACTACGTGGTCTCTGTATAAGCAAATGGCTAATAAGCCACTTCCAGAAAGCAGTCGGTTTGCTTTCTTTAGCAGAAAAACAAAAGCATACTTAAGCTTGGATTAAGGACAACCTTTTGGTGAACAGGAACAGTATAAGGAAAAATATTCTCCGAGTCAATTTGCACATTTTATGTGGATCTATCTAGAAGGTGGCTGTTACAGGAAGATAAGGATTCTAATTTTGTAATTGAGTGCACTCTGAAAAGACAATTAAGAGCTAACGTGATAAGTAATTGTAAATTATAACAGCAGAAGAAACCTGATTCACAGTTCTCTGTGGAAACTGTATTTGTGTATTCAAATGATGCATCTGTACTTTTATTTTCCCTGCATGTACATTTGATTTAATAAAGCTAGAAAAAGATTTCTGTATGGTTTGGTTTTAAAAAACAGGAATCAAAAAGATGCAGATGCATCTCACTCAGCCTCATGCTAATCTCAGAGCAGTGCTGGAACTGTGCTAGGTAGGATTTGGCAGCTCTGCCACTTATGAAGAATTATATGGGTATGGTGCCTGCTATCCATAATCTTATGGGTTTTACAGGATTTTGATCTATGTCTCTTTGTCTGGGATAAATGCCCGAGTCAGTGGAGAGCAGGAGAAGTTTTAGTGCCTTTGTCATGGCAGGAGAACCACGCTGGGGTGTGTCTGTGTAAATCCTTCTGGTGCAGTTACAGGAACAGCTCCAGCACCGTGGGGTGAGGCTGCAGGCTAAGGGAAGATGATTCTCTGATTATGGCGCTGCCTTATTGCCTGGCACAAACGTGCAGCTCTGGGCTTTTGCCTTCAGTCAGCTTTCCACATGGCGTTGCTTCTATTTCTGATCGTTAAAGTAGTGACAATGATTTTATTTCAGCAAGGAAGTGCTGTTGTTTTTAGGGAGATGAGCACTCCGTGCCCATGGGCAAGGTGTCCCAGCTGCTCTAAAGCTGCTCTCCTCTCTCTGGGTCTGCACTGGCACCCTGCAGAGGGTTCTGCTCTAAAAAGGAGTTGGTAACACCTACCTCATTACACTTGCTGCTCCAGGCAGACTGAAAAACTTCCAGGACCCTCTGTCAAACACAGGTGGAGCAGGCGTTATTTGAGAGAAATGTTTGTGAGATCTTTTCTGCACTCTGGATATTTGAGTTTGGTTTTTTTTTTTTAAATTTTAATTCTGCTTGATTCTATAAATGAACTACTTGAGCATCTTCTCCCAAGGGTTTTAGCATAAAGTAGTAAAATGGTCTCAAGGAACTGGAAGTTTATTATTAAAAAAAGCAAGGGTTCTCCTTTCTCACCCCCTTAAGCCCTGTCATGAGGCTGCTCCAGAGATTCTGTGCTCAACAACCAACTAAGGAATGCCCTGAGAGTGTTTGGATGGGAGTGGGGAGGCAGTGTGACACCCAGCTGAACCAGATTTCTGCTGCTGCATGGGCTGAGCTGTGCTGCAGCAGCAGTGCTGCCTGAAGCTGCAGGGCACCTGCCCCATCCAGGGAGGCTCTGCTGCTCCTGCCCACAAAGGGGATTTATGGGCAGCCCCCATGGGGATAACCCTGCTGGGTAGACTTTGAACTCTTTCCTGCTAAAGTAGCTGTATG
Source organism: Ploceus nigricollis (assembly GCA_013399945.1). Taxonomy (NCBI): domain Eukaryota; kingdom Metazoa; phylum Chordata; class Aves; order Passeriformes; family Ploceidae; genus Ploceus; species Ploceus nigricollis. The sequence continues at coordinate 106,518 of VXBC01001353.1, read as the reverse complement.
CCAGCTCTTAAAGCATTTTTTCACCATCTTAGGGCTCTTTTTCTAGAAATAATTCCTGGATCTTTGTTTGTGGTGCTGTTAACCTCATTTAAGGGAAATTCAGCTTTTAAAAGGGGTATTTCAATGCTTTATTATGCTGATTTAATCAGTTCAATGTGGGTCCAATTTGAAATCATATCATTATTCAGGACTTTTTTTATTTTCTTGGAATTTATTCTAACTGAAGTGTTGATCTGATTTTCATGAAGTAAAGCTCCTGGATTTTTTTAAAGTTTAGAAATAACAAATATTTTGAATTCCTGGTCTACAAGAAGATTTTTGAAAACTTTTACTCTGTTTCCCACATATAGCTGTAACTGTAGTTGGAGTTTTTGTATGCCATCACAAACTCTCTAAAAGCTGGTTATATGCAGTTTGTTGAAATATCTTTTATTTTATCCTTATGATAAAAATGGTTCTCTAAGAATCCGGTGGCAACAATAATTATTAAATTAATGAAAGTGTAACTTTTTCTCTTGTCTTTGTAAATGTCATGTAAATGCCCTTTTTCAGGGCATATTAATAAAAATACTTTTTGAAATGTCTGATTTATGAAACTGCCAAAACATTTAATAAATTTGCTGAAAGGGAAAAAACCATGTAAACAAAATTAAATACCTGCATGAATGACCTGATGTTAGGTTTAGGAAAGGGCCCCTAAGAAATGATGCTTGACTTTTGAAAAGAAACAAAGAGTAAAATTGCTCTGGCGTTCTCACATTTGCAGCCAAGTTAAAGTCTGAAAGTCATTTTAGAAAACAAAACAATTCTTGGGTAGGGAAGAGGGAAACTATGATCAGTTTATCACTGCTGAAATCAGCCTGGTGCTTAAATCAGTCAAACCTGTCATATTACTACTCTCAATTTCTCCAGTCTATAGACTCAGATCAGCTTCAGATACAGCAGTGCCAATTTAGCAGGTGCTAAACCTACAGTAATTTTGTGTATCAGCACTTTTTTCACTTGATAATAAAACTCCCACACTAGTGGAAGCTGCTGGTACATGGAGACTTTAGTGCCACCATAAAAACAGCATTGTAGGAAAACTGCCTTGAGGTGAGAATGGATGAGTAGTTTCAAAGTTGTTATACAGTGCCTCTAAACAGAGCCAGGATGGGAGTTCTGAACAGAATCCCAAATGTTATCCTTCTCTTGAGTTTCCTTGATATAGTGTGAAGGACCATGGTGTGATTTAGTTCAGAATGTGCTGCTGTGTTGTAATTTGCCACATAAAGCCAAACTTTTTGGGTATTGCATATAGTTCTCAGTTCAAAGCTCACTAAACCAGTATTTACTGGCAGTAAGTGTCCTCATACCAGGCAGTGTTCTCCAAGCTTGCATGATTTATTCTCATGCCTATGGGGTCTCTGCTGGTGAATATTCACTACAAGGAAAATAAGGTAAAGCAAGACCAGAGAGCTGCTTTTGCTAAAATGAAGTAAAAGTTACAGGCAGACTTGGTTACAAGAAATTGATACTTAGGAAGGCTTCTGAAATCTCAAGGTGATTTACCAAGCTGGGGGCTGTTGACCCTGATTTTGGTTATTTCTTGAGCTGACCTCAAAGTATTTCAAAGGTGACTAGCTTATATAATTATGTGGTCTGTTCCTGTGACTATTGATGGACTCTATCCTTACAGATAAGAATTCAGTAGGAACACTTATACAGGCTTTGCAACCTGTCCTGGGTGTCTGGGAAGGAATAAATACATATATTCCAAATGTGCAGTTAGCAGGATAGATATATGCAAAGCAGATAAAAAGCCATTGTCATCTTTCAAAGAGCAGTGATAATAAACAACATAAATGCTGTGTCGCTCTGGAAATCAGGTTTAAGTTTAGATTATTGAAATTGGAGTCTATTTCTGTACAAATGCTCAGACTTTTATGTTGAATGTCTCTGATTCCATCAAATATAAATCCTGACCTCAAACAACATCCAATCAAGCACTAAGTGGAGATGTGTTAACAGATATCAATCCATAGCAGCATTAAAGGTTTTGCATGTCTCCTTTAAAAACTAGGGACAGATTTGTGCCTGTTAAATGATTCCCATCGAGTTAGTGTAATGAAAATTACATGAGTCTTTTGTGACTATTACTGAGTATCAAAGTACAAGTCAGAAAGGCTCTTCTGTAGCTGAAGTCAGAATAAAAGAGGTTGCAAGGGTGCTGTTCATAAATACGTGCAGTAATGTTAATCAGAAGAATTTTTAAATATATCAGTCTCATTTGACCTAGACAGACAAAATAAATCCCGACAAAACCCGAATCTATCAAAATGTTGTTCATGAATATTATCCAAATTCCTGCTGACAAGGAAATTACCATGTGTACCTAAGAGCTGGGGCCATTGCTTTTCTCATGTGCTTTTCACCAACACTACTTTATGAAACTCATCGAGGAGCCCTTCACTATTAAAACCTGTGTTGATTGTAGAGTGATTTAATTACATTCAATTAAATATCTCTTGCTTAAAAAGAAAAAAATTCATTCATAAGAAGAATTGCAAATCTCATCTAAAAATGATGCTGAATCTGATTCCTCTGGACATTCAGTTCATTCAGAGGAGCTATCTGGGGTACAGGCATATTGTTTATTAAAGAATAATAGCTCTATTAGTTCTTTTTCAAGCAGGTAAAAGCCTTTTGGCAGTTTTACACTGCTGAAATTCCTATCATGTTCAGAACCTCTCACAGGAAACTAAAATGTCAGTATGAAATTAAGCATTAAAATTTAAAGTGTTTGTCAAGATACTGCACACTCACAGTTTTGTGAAAAAACATATATTATCACACATGTACTCACATAAATATATGTATTCCAAAGGAATGCCTAAATTCTCTTGTGAAGAGATATAAATATAAATGTATACACAGATAAAAAATAATCATGATAGGGAGTTCATTGATTCCCATATTATTTTTTTATACTCAAATTCCTAAAGATGGCTGCCTAATTACTATGAAGCTTCTATTCTTTTCTACAAAAATAATTGCTGGAAACTTAGACTAAGGATTTGAAGCAGCACAAATTATCTTGAGTCTTTGATGTAGCATTTGTTTGGAGCTGGTGCTCACTAGAGGGATGTGATGCTCTGGGTAAGGCACAGATGAATTCCCCTCTGCAGAGCAGCTACCAGCTGCCTCTCTCACAACTTTAAAAAACAATCACTCACTGCCAAGCCAAGAAAACTCATTAGTATGTTCATTACCCAAACCAGGAGCTAATAAAGAAGGGGGTGGACTTCTGGCTATATAAAATTTCAACCCACTGCCACACTCCCCCTGGAAAAAAATACCCCAAACCCAAAAAACCCAACACCATCCAAACAAAAACCAACAACCCAGAACCCAGACAAGCCTTTTTCCCTTAGAATTCAAAGAAGGGGTTTATGTTTCTAATAGCTTTAATTAAAAAGTTTCTCTGAGTGTTTAACGTGTTCTATCAATCTCCCACCTAATAATTAGGTGTCTGCTATGCCTCAGACAGGACACTTTTTCTCCCTCTTCACCTGTTCTTAATATCACTGCAACTGAAAGCAAAAGCCCATTCCACCCAACAGGTGAAACCACCTCTGATTTTTAACCATGTGGGGCTCCTCTGCTGCCTGTCAGTTGTCACCAGATCAGAGCACCAGGCTAATGCTGAGAGTGTGGCGTTGGGACTGCTGAGTTGGGTGTGAGTGTGTGGTGCTTTGTCCTGGCTAAAAATATTAATTTGTGTATGTGTCATGATCCTGCTGTAAGAATAGAAAGTATATGTGATAAAAAATCCTTGCCAGTTTGAAAGCTGCTTATGAAAATCAGTTATAGACATTTTGGATGGATCTTTGGAAATTAATCTCTTATGCCTGTCTTTTGTTTTATATTCTAAATTTCACTTAGAGAAAGCATCTCTGGCTTTTAATGGATGTCCTTAAAGAGAAGTTTATTAAACTAGTTACATTTCCTTTCATATGATCTACTAATCTTTTCTGAAAAATCAACATTACATATTAAGTCACTGTAGTTGCTCATTTTGTAGTTGAATATGCTTTTTCTTTGATACATAGGTAAGCTCCTGATGCTATAGGCCTCTATTTTATACCTGAAAACATGAATCCCATGAATATAACCCATTATCATAATTGTGATTCCCTTAAAAAGGGAATTATGAGCCCAGTCATTGCTGCGTGTCCTTGATTTATCTAAGCACAATGCTCATCCTGAGACTTGAAATAGCTTTAAAGGAGTGAAAAAGAAGTTCTCCCTAAACTATGAAAGACAAAGTGGTAAGATTATTTTTTTTTTTGTTTATATATTTTTTAATAAAGCAGAAGAACCAAAATGTCTCTAGAAACTACCACGAAAATACTCTATTGGGCATGGTGAGTGATGTAGGTAAGAGTTAAATAATGAGATTGGAGCTGGTAGCACTTTATGGCCTGGGTAGGGGTTGGAAGCAGGGTGTGTCAGGAAAGCTCTTCAGCCTCTTACATTTTAGGCCACACAGATAAAGTTTCATGGAAAAATATTTTCAGTGCTGTGTGAATTTCAGTGCTGTGTGATTCCTGTGACCACTCTCAGAGTTTCTGTGTAACTTGGCTCGAGCTGTTGTTTGACATGTTTTTCTGCTCACACTGAGCAAGGAGGAGAGACACCAAGGGTCAGAATGAGATTGGACCATAGCAGCCGTGTCCCAGGGCCACCTTGTCACTCACAGCACGAGTATGTGGATATTTTCAGGCAAAGATTTTTTCCAAGCAATCACTTGGGCGATAAAGGTCAGACTGTGTCACTGAAAGTATGTCTGGGTATTGAATGGATGAAACTGGTTGTGCTGGAAAAGAAAGAAAAAATCACTTCTAGAGGTGCCAACAATATGACAGGATTTTCCCAAAATTTTCCGAAACAGTGACTCTATTTGGAGCCTGAATTTTCAGACCAGAGTAAAAAGCAGAGGGAAGTGGAAGAGGAACAGTGTTCTAGGTGACAACTGGTTATTCCCTGCTAACAACAGGTTTATGTTAACATATTTTAGTTTAATAGGGCTTTTAAATGCCAGCCAATTACTCCTTGGTATTATTAGTGTTTTAGCACTCCAAACATAAATTAGGGTATATTAAAATTTGAAGCTATTGTATGGCTATACAGGTTATTTGTTCAGGGTTTCACAAGCATCAATTTGGTTCACACATCTAATTATAATCATCATATCAAGAGTGTATGGAACGTTCCAGCACATGAATCTCTAATATTGAGTAATTCCTTATAAAAATGAGGCAGCCCATATGGGTGAACAGATGAAATGCTGATAAACACTGTGAAATAGAGCAGATGCATGAGTTATACCAAAGGTACCTCACTCCTAATATTTACTGTCCGTGAGGAGAGGGAACTAATTTATTGCACCCATCTTAAATTCTCTACACTAAATACAGCAATGGAATTACAAACCAGAATTACCCAAGGTATTTCTATGGATGGTGATACTGTTTGAAGGTTTTTTTTTGTGGGTGATGGTGTAATGGTTAGAAAAATAATGAGGAGAGTGTTGGATTGCCATCCCGGTGAATGTCATCTAAACAATGGAGCAGAATGTTACTTGGACAGTGCTCTCTGTAATGACTTTGTTTCTATTGTTCAGAATAATTGATGTAAATTGAACAATTTTGTGTAATGTGCATTGCAGCTGGAGAAAACCAGTTGCTTACTACAGGCTAAGCATATGCATTTTGGTGTTTATGAATGACTTTATTAATTTGTAATGAGTTGCTTAAGGCGGATACAGTGGATGGGTACATAGTCTCTCTTGGCTTGTGTGTAAAGAATAAAAGGTTCATGTGCTTGAAGTGTTTGTAAAACTTAGGTTTTGCATGACTTGTTTTTGTATTAAGGCCCAGTACCTTGCAGGATGATGCATAATTTTAAGAGATTTTTGGTGGCAGCAGCACCATGATGTAGGAGCAGCTGTTGCTCCCTCTTCCCTGGCCCCTGGCTTTGCTGGGCTTTGGGCTCTGTCACACTGAGTGAATATTTCTGTTCACTTGCAGTTGCTGCCTCTGCAGCCAGGGCTGAGATGCACTTTAGGGCAAAGCAGAGCTGCATCTTTTATTCTTTGCTACAGTGAGAAAAGGCTTAATTAGTGAAGCCCAGTGCCTTTGTTTGGACCTCAGTTGTCACACATCTGTGTCCACAGATAATTGCATATTGGTTTAAGGCTAGATTAAGCTTCCATGTATTTCCTTTTAAAAACAGTACTGTAATGTCTTATGGTTTGACACATGCAGGTGTTAAGACTACAGGTAACAGAGATGGAATCTGTGGCTAATTCTGCTTTTTTAGAGTCAGAGGAAATTCAGGCTGCCTTCCAGCAGCCAGACATAGACTTAATGCAATAATCTGATTGACTGAATTCGATATTGTTCATGAAGGCTTCTTTGCCACAAAATTGGAAAGGGTGTTTTGGGATGTAGATATTAGAAGTGTCTCACAGCACACCCAGATAGTGTTTCTATAAGCATTAGAGTCAGCAAGATTTATTTCAAAGATACAGCTTATTGGAGAAAGCCAGCCTATTAAATGTCTGTTACCAGTGATGGCATTCTGGAAATGGAATTGGTTTTGCTCAGCAAAGAAATGAAACCTAGATTGTTATATACAGGCTATGGTAGGCACTGATTTCTTAGCATAAGGACTGCTTGGTTGCTCAGGATTTATTACTGTTTAGTTAAAATATGTTGAGTGAAAAGGTTGATCTGTCCAAATGATTTACAAGGGAAAGAGATGAAAGTGTGTTTTATCAAAGTTAATGAAAAGCAATGGGGAGATAACTTGTGAATAATTTATTCATGAAACTTCATTTTTGTTCATAAATTTCTTGCAAACAGGTGGCAATAGTCTGATGCATTTGAATTTCTTTTTATAACTTATTTGACTAATTCTTCATCAGGGGCTCACTGCTAAGTTGGATGAATTTTGTATAATTTGAGCAATGTTGATTGGCTTACCTGAGTCACTTCAGATCCTGCTCCCGATGAGAGACATGAAATTCTTGGTGCAGAGCTCTCCATTCAAACCCTGGCTCATTCCCTGTGGTAATTTCCCCAACTTACTGCACGGAGATGATGCTTTTATCTGGGGGCCAGGTGGGGATCAGCAGAGCAAAAGTAATTAAACCTGATGTGCAGAAGAGGGAATGTCTTTATTTCCAGTCTTTACAGCTTTCTCTCAAGGTGGAAGCAGGTGAGAGGCACCAGGGCTGCGGCTCCCTGCCTGTCCTGCTGCTGGGGGGGGGAAGCACCAAGGACCCCATCCTCAGAGCAGGGGAGATGGGGAGAGGGCCATGGAAAGGGTAGTGCCCCATAAAATTGCCAAATTGCAGGGTCTCAATGCCTTGCAAAGCACACCAATGTGCAAATGCTGCTCCCAGCACACAGGTATCAGCTTCTCATGGTGTAAATCGTGGAGGGCGTCAGAAATGTGCAGGTTTTTCCTCCCACTCTGAATAGCAGAGTGGCTCCCAGAGCTGGGCTGGGGGAGGCAGCTCATACCTCTCTCCTATCCCATTCTGAAGGCAGTGGGACCTGCAAAGTGCTGCCTCACACAGAATGGAGGCCTGCAGACAAAACCACTGGCAACACTTTGACTTTTTTTTTAACAAGCATTTCCTGATGCTCACTGGTTTTCTGCTTAATTTGCACCCTGCAAAATAAAACCATAATCTGGCACATCTTCCTGGGAGCCTTGCTGCTCCTTGTGCCAGTCAGTGCAAGGGGGAAAGAGAGCAAAGTGCCTTTTCTGAGCTGCTCAGGTGTGACAGCACCCTGCTCCATCACTGTGCCTGGCAGCCACTGAGTCCTGGCAGTGTGTTATCCATGCAGTGGCAAGTGGCCTTAAATGCTTTGTAAGATCAATGAGACCAATTTTTTCATTAAGGGAAAAAAAAAATAAAGAGCAAATGATGGCAGAATACTCCTTCAATTGGTTTGGTTTTGGTTTTTCCCCCCCTCTAGTAATGTGTGCACAATCTTTTACGTAGAGCACACTCTGTCATACAAGATTGTTTACAGCTACTTCCATATAATATTTAATAATAACTCTGTCAATATTGCTGGAGAGATGTATGTTTTGCTTTCCTGGAGACATTTAGGAAGTGTTCAGGAGTAAGTAATATTTCCGTAATCTAAATTCATGCTCTACCCAAGAGGGCCGTGTCTCAGGTACACAGAATTATGTCTCACAAAATATGTTTATTGCTATAAAGATGTTGCTATATCTTTTTTTATAGTTCAGTTGTTAAGCTAAGTAATGATGTATAGATGCTTACACCAACATAATAACAATTCTTTCACATTCTTCATTCTTACAATCTTTTCCTCTCCCCTTTAAATATACTCATTGAGGGCTCTGTTAAATGAATTCTCAGTGACATATTGGTAACAGTTTCTCTTTTAAAACAAACAAAATCAAACCGAGGGAAAAAAAAATAACAATGCTCTAGTTACTGTAGCTGTTGCCAAAAGAGATGAGACAGCATAAAACAAAAGCCTCCCCTGAAATTATTTTTCTTTTAAAATTCACACCTTTAGAAAACAATACTGACATAGGAAGAAATAGTTTGGACCCCAAATGAAAATAAGAATTAATTTCTACAAGAAACATCATCTTTGAAATGGGACTACAGTAGAAATTGCTCAGTAATATTTCACTTTTTATTTTAATGACAAATGTAAAACCTTGAGACCAGGTCTTCAGCTATAATAAAAGGGAACAGCCAGTGCTTGACTTGTGCTTGTACAGCACTTCTGGATCATCCTGAGTGTAATAACAACTAAGGTTCAGAAGTCACATGGGGAAAATCTTTCTCTTTTAAGCAAGGAAAGAAAACTGAGTGGTAAAAAGAAAAGGACTGTCTATATTAAAAAAAAAAAAGAGTGCCTTCCTTTTCTGACAGTCAGTATCTTTCTCACCAGTTGAGCTAAACCAGATTTTAGATTATTTTTTCCCCCTTGATGAAATCAGTGGCAATGGCACATACCAAGCAGCCTTGGCCATGGTGGCCTAAGGGGTTGGTTACTTCTGATGCAATTGAGATCTTATGAGGTGTTTGTGTGAATTTCCCTGTGTGTCTCAGCAGGAGGGTATGGCTGGCTGGGGATAGCTGAATTTATACACATATTTCTACCTTCAGTACAATTTCCTACCGAAGATTTATTCAGCATCAATATTATCTTAACTCTGCTGCAGCTGTTGTGTGGCTGTGTGCTGGGTGGTGAGAAGGCAGACCCGAGCTGTAGCACCCTACCATGGGCATCCCAAGGCATAATTCATATTTTTGGGGCTTATTTTCACAGAAGGGTTGAATCTGGATTTTGAAGTGCTGGTGCTGCAGTGTGGTGCTCCTGTGTGAGCTTGGGAGCCCAGAATAACACCACAGCTGCCTCAGCCCCAGTGCAGCTGCTGGTGCCTTCTCACCCTGCTTCTCAGGAGGAAATCCCTACCAGAAAGGAGTTGTGATTTCTCCTTGTTTTAGTGCTGCTGTTGTGAGGGGTGACCTCCAGGTCCTTCAGGTGTCCCAAAGTGGCACTCAGGAGATGAGTTCCCAGCAGCTGGCACTGTCAGAGCAGGGTGTGTGACAGCAGCATAAATATGCTCTCGCTCCTGAGGCAGCTCCTGGAAATGGAAGAGCTTTAACTGACAGTGCTTGCAGTAGCACCGGCCCCAGGGAGTTTCAGACAAAGGAAATATTCCATGAGACTTTAGGAAACAGAGTCCTATTCAATTAGTCATATTTTCACTCGATTTTAATTTCTTGAGAATTGCATAAATTGTTTGACACAGGCTTGGTTTAGTTTTGAGGACTGTTGTATGATTTCTTTTGTTTGAAGAATGTTAGAAATGCTGTTTGAAATGGTAACTCTGCTGTGAATTTCAGAGGGGTTGGGGACTGCCTGGAAGTCAGACAGAGCTGGGAACTCAAGCCCTCAGGCAAACTCTTAGTTCTCATGTCCATCATTAAAATTGGCCTGTAAATAGCTTAAGGGCAAACAGAAGGCAATTTTTTCCCCCTTATTTGCAGGAATATGCACGTATAATTCAGGAGAGTGATACACAGAGTGAAAAGGAGAAGCCAGGTATCACAGGATACTAAAATACTTTAGGGAAAAAGAATTGAAGGTAGATGATGTTGTTATCAAACCACAGTGCTCTGGTATAGGTGCAAAGCACCCAGAATATTGCATCACCATCTATTTGTTTTGTAACTTACTGGTTTTGACAAAACCATCAGTTTAATCCTTTTTAAAATGACATTTTCTTGGTTTTCTGGTGCTTGATGTCTGTATTTAAAAAGCATCATCTGTAACACAGAGCCATCATGCTTTTCTGTTTTGTGTTCTCATTGTCAGAAGAAGAAAGTTTTGGGGTTGACACTTTTTAGTGTAGGCATGAGGAACAGGAGTGGTTCTGGGACAGCTGTGCTGATATTGAGCACAGCTAGGGAATGCCTTGCTGGCCAAGGTAATGCTCCTTTACTGTAGGAACATGTGAGTTTACTTAAAGGGGGTTTCTTGACATTCAGGATGGGGAAAGAAGAGGAATACTTGAGAGGGCAAGTGCTTGTTGGAGAACAAAGAGAGGCCTCAAGTTTCCAGACTGACCTCCCCTTGAATTTATCCCACTTGTTTGGTTAAGGAGGAGGAAACCCTGAGCAGTCACAGATGTGGAAGGGCTCAATCCCTCTCCTGTGGGAGATAATTAAGAGGATTTTCTTGCCCAACACAAGGGAGTCCTGGAGGGAGATGTCCTAGATGTGCACACACTTCTTTGGGTTGTTTGGAAAATTAAGGCTGCCTTGGCTATCCCCAGGAGACAGCAGTCTCCAAGTAAGAGACATATGTTAACACTGTCTATTTTAATATTGTCTTTCTGTTATGCCTTGTTCCTACTGGGAGAATAAACTATTTTGAGTAAGAGCAGATTCTTTGTTTATGGCACGCAGCAGGAGGAGCAGCCTGTGTCCCACAGACATGGAATACACAGGGAGCTTGTAGGACATGGCAGGGAGTGGTGCAAGGATCAGAGGCTGGCACAGCACAGTGGGAAGGGAGACACAAGCACAGAGGAGAGCAAATAACAACAATTGCAACCCAAACTTGTTTGCATGGCCCAGTTCTGAGGCCTCACAGAGGACTCACCAGGTGAGATGGATTTTTTTATCCATTGAGGCAGCAGGGCAATATGGGTCCCCTCTGCTCCCAACAGTCATGCAATTTTTGTCTTTTTGATTTTCAAACTGAGTTTCTCCATTTTATGAAGGATAAGGTTTAAAATAGAATAAGGCAAATGTATTTATTATTGTAGAAAAAATGCAAATATCATGCCTTAAAATGCTGCTGCTTATGTGTTATGATCTAATTATTTAAGAAACTGCATCTGTTGTTGCAGTGTGTTGAGGCTTCCTAGAGGAAGCCATAAACATTCTTATGATCCCCCCTACATTTTTCTAACACAGCAATGTCTATTCCTGAGGTAATTTGGAAGTCATTAGTAATTCCTGGAGTTTTTTACTTTGCTTTCTGGTGGATGGTAGAGCTGTGCAAGAATCACCAGAGCTTGCCTTGCCTTTTTTGTTCTGCTAAATTAGAATCCTGATATTCCAGCCATGGAATGACAAGGAAGTATTTTCACAACAATATCTCTTAATCTGTAAACTGGTTACTGTGCAAAAGGCATCTTCCCATCCACTCTGGGCAAGTAGGGGCTATGTAGGTTAGGATTGGTTTAGTTCCTGTGGTCTGACATGAGTGCAGGATAAACCAGAAGACTTTTGGGTGTTGCAAACTGCACATCAAGGCTTGCACAACAGAAAATTTTCCTGGATGATTTGGATGTTTTTCATAGGCCAGCACAGGAGGCATCTCCCGTTAACCATGTTGTAAGAGAAGGAGAATGAATAGCAAAGAAAGAGGAGCTCCTGTAAATCATATAAAAGCATTTGAGAAGCAAACCATCTTGGATTTTGGCTGAAGTATTTGTGACTCACAATTTAAAGAGAATTCTTTCCTGGTATGAAACTCAAAATTTTCAGAAGATATTTTCCAGGAAGGGTGTATTTGTGTTCAAATAGGATTTGACTGCTGTAGAAATAATGGAAACAGGATATATGTTTGCTCCTGTGTTATGGCACTTTAAATTGTTCTTTGTGATCTTAACACCAGAGAGAGATTAGCAAATTAAACAGGAAATCTCTGTGCAAAGCACAGCCCAAGTCTCTGTGTAGATTTGTTATATTTCTAAGTTAGGATAGTCTCAGGAGTGAGAAATCAGCTTACAGCAGCAAAGAGTACTCTTAATGAAATTGCAAGTGTCAACTTCACACACTGATTTTAAATGTCTGAACTGTTGTCAAAAGATTAGAGCAGGAAAAGAGAGAGGAAAGCCAAAGGAGAGATGAATGGGGAAAAAGAGAAGGATGAGGCAAAACAGAAACAGTTTAGTAGTAGTATTAAAAATTTTCTAGGTTAACATCATAAGGTGTTGCTGAAAAAATAGTTAATAATTTATTGTGAAGTGTCTTCCTGAGAAGAATGGAAGAGTGAATGGTGTCCTGAGTTAATGTTTGAGCACAGAGGCCATAATTAAATATGGAATCTGGCCCTCATCCAAAGGAGTTTGGTACCTGTGCCCTAAGCACCAACATCTGTGGAGCTGAACAAATGCAATGCCATTGTCACACTTCTTGTGCCAGGCAGTGATGAGAAATTATACATTGTTTTTGCCTGAGGTACGTGGTACTTGTGTGGCTGGTACTTACTTTTTACATACAGGCAGCATCATAATCAACTTTCATTAAGAGTAATGCTGGCTGTTGATTTACTACAAAGACTATTTCGATTAAGTTTAGCATTTTGGATAGGACATGATAATTATCTGGTGTTGACATTCAATTTTGTAGGCCTGAAGTTTACAAACAAATCCCACATCTTTGTTAGGCATATTAGCAATTGAAATACCCTCCTAAATCACTGTCTGGATAAATGGTAAATCTCTGCAATCAATCCTTCTTTTCTTTGAAAATAATTTTTGGAGGAATTTGCATAATTGGCCATGCTTGATAAAAGTCTGATGTATAATGTTGTCTTTTAAATGCACTGCTACCTGAAATCATGATGAAGTATCAACATGCAGGAGGTAAATATAAAACAAGCATTTAGTAAAGGATGCAGGTGATCTCATGAGGTGAGAAATGGCATCTAGTGGTGTTATAATTTGAAGTGTCTTGATGTAGGCATTTTGCTATGAAGGATGTGAGAGAAAAGGACAGAACTCAAACACATCAAGAAGCTTTGATTTGCACTGAACTTTGAAGTGAAATTTATGCTGGAAAGTGCTTTTAAAATACAGTGAGGGTGCTGCAAATGAATGTCTTCACTTGATGCAAATGAAGAGCTCACAGTATAGAGTCTGGACCAATGCCTGGGCTGAGGCCTGGGTTCCTGGAGCGTGGTGGTGTCCCAGCTGCTGCCCTGCTTTGCAACCTGCCACAACTGAGTCAGGCAGCAGGACTGCACCTGCATGTCCTCTGCTAGGTCATGTTGGAGCCACGTCCTGTTGCTATTTCCATTCTGTGTGGCAAGGCCAGCAGTGTCCCCCTCTCCAGCCTGTGCCCCAAAGCTGTCCCTGCCAGCCCTGTGAGCTCACCCACACCCCTGTGGCCAGGCCCATGTTCCTCACCATGACAGGTCTGAGACCAAAGCTCTTGTGAGGCACCAAGTGCTCTGTGTCAGAGGGCTGCTCCTGTCCTCTGACATGGTGTGTGTTTCATACCAGGCAAACACCACCATGGCCCCATCCCATCAGTGGGGCAGGGCATCCTGGGGATGCCCAGAGGCTGTGCCAGGGAACTGACCCAGAACTACAGCAGGAGAGATGGACGTGCCTGGTGCTTGCCTCTCCTTTCCCTGGGGGTTTGGAAACAGGTGTAATGAGGGATATCTGCTTCCCAGTATCCTCTGTGCTCCGTGTGATGGATGTCCTATGACCTCATCTCTCTGCAGGTGCTATGATGTGGTTACTGTGATATGCCTTGGGCTTTCATGGTAAAAAACCTATTGGAAAGTTTAGGAATTTGTATTTACCCTCTTTAAATAGTGACATCTGCTAAACTGAATGCTGCTGTTATTCCAGCAGTTTCTTTTGACAAGTTACCTTGAGTATCTTCTAGCACCCTGGCCATTTCTGAAGACATGACTCCTGGGTCAGAACTGACTAATGGAATGTGAGCAGTGATATGTAATGCCCTCAGCTGGGAATTGTTAAGTAAAGGAGCTCAAATAACACTGCAAGTGTGATTAGAGATTTGATAATGCTGACAGTGAATTGTGTGCTGCATGTGGTATCACTGTGGGGATCTTAAAGTACAGAAGTAGCACGAAGCACTTAATTTCCATTCTTCTGCACTTGCCAGGGAATCTTTGACTTCTTGTGAATGGTGTTCACACTGTGGACAGGCACTTCTCTACTACATTATAAAAAATTGCCTGCTGGAACCCAGGAACTATCATACAACATTATACACAGGCAGGGTTGGGATTTTTTTTTTGTTGTTGTTTTACATTTGAACCACTGTGGTACTATTAAAGAGAAAATTCATCTTTTTTTAATTTGAAAGAAATGGCCATGCCTGTTTTATATTCTAATTCCAGTTCTTTGTTTTCAATGTGTTGGGGTTTGGATGTGCACAGCACAGCAAAGAATTGAGTTGCTGGGATTTCTGTCACTTTTCTAACACAATGCATTGCAAGACAAAAACTGTTTCTGCATTGTTTACAATATCTTGTAAAACATCATTGTCATCCTGCCATAGTAAATGCTGACATATTGTTGTCACAGCCTTGCACGGGAGTGTATAAACTCTACAGGAGGCACTGGTGTTTTGGGGAGGAATGACAGAAATTGTGGTGTGTAGGCAGAGGGGGACAAAGCCCACCAGAGCAAGAGCTGCTATTTTTGGAGTGGTTTTCCACAGCCCACTCATATATGTGTTCTGATGAATCAGGAAGGCTTGTGAGCTTTGGGGATTCTCTAGAGCCTTAGCTAAGGATTTTTTCAAGCCCTTTCATTCTTTTCCCATGAGAGCAAGGTGATCCACAAGAAGCATACTAGTTTTTAAAATATAATAGGTGGGTTTTTTTGTTTGTTTCTGTTGAGACCATAGACAAAACCTTCTTGACTTGAATGCAGGCAGATTATTTTCCTTTATTTTTCTCTTAAAATCAGTAGTTGAGCAGACTGGTAATGTCAACAGGCTTACCTGTGAGAGAGGTGGAGGTCAGCAGCACTGCTCTGCACAGTTTTGTGCTCTCAGCTTCATTTTGCAGCTCTGTCACTTTGGCACCTGGGTGAGTAGGACCAGAGTAGGGATGGGAGTTGGGGGCAGACATTGTACAGACTTATTGATCAGTAATTTCATTAGTTCTGCAGATAGAAGCACTGATGGCTTCTCTAAGAATCCATTTCACTTTCTGTGGCTGCTAACATAATGGGTTTGGGGGAAAGACTTATGGAAATGAGAAGTAATTGGTAGTATTGACAGAGATGCCAACTTTCACTATTTTTTTAACTCTCCTATTGACTCTGACTGGCTGTCCAGGCTAACCTCCCAGTTAATGCTCTGCTTTTTCTGACCATTTTCTTATTTCTGTAGGCAGGCTACAGGAGTCTACCTTCTCCTCTGGTGAAGGCAGGGTGTGTAAAGGAAGGCACATGAATAAGTCTGAAGCACTAATTGTGTTCTTCATGTTTTAAAAGTGTGGGTTGGGTTATGTGATTTCATGCTAGAAATATATTTTCTGTCATCATGTATGCAGTCAAAGCTGCAGAGGGAATCCATTGTCTCCTCACAAGTAAAGTGGTGCTGACAATTCCATAAGCTCTTGTCTTTTCTATCCTTTGTTTACTTGGAAGCTTGAAATTTGTTCAAGCAGAGACATGTGCAAATAAGGAGATGGTTTTCCCCTTTATATTTACTTATTTTGATAACACAGATGTTTTATTAGCTGGGTTGGGGATAAACTGGACCAATAGAATCATGGAGTCCTTTAGGTTTGAAAAGTCCTTTAGGGTTATCAAGTCCAACTGTTAACTCAGCACTGCCAAGTCAGTCACCAAGCCATGTCCCCAAGTGCCACATACACATTTTTAAATACCTTCAGGGACAGTGACTGCACAGCCTGGGCTAGTGCTTGACAACCCTTCCAGTGAATAAACACTTCCTGGTATCCAAGAATCTCTCTGGGATAAACTGGCATTTCCTTGGCTGCACTGAAACTGCTCTGATGCTTCTGAGCATCAGTCCAAAATCTTCCTTGAGCACTTTTGTGGATTTTGTGGAGTCTGAGTGGGTAAAGCAACTATTGGTGTGTGTTAATTTGCTGTGCTAAGACTTGGTTTCAGACAAATATTCTCTTGCAAGACTGGAATTTTATTTCTTTTGTTTTATAAGATAATTAAAACAGGGAAGTACAATTTATGATGACCTGTGCTCCCAAGGTAGAGCTGGGCCAGGTGATCCTTGTGGAAGTGATAATAATATTTTCTAAAGAGGAGCAAGAACTGGGAACTCCAGAGTTTTCTCTGACTAATTCTAGGGTTTAAAGGGTGTAAAAAAGGAACATAATCTCCATTGCTGTGCTTTGCTTAAAGAACTTGAATAGATTAATGTATAATATTCCTGCTTTCCTAATTACAGTCAAACAGGAGTACTTCAACAGGCCTGTAAGTAAGAGACACACAAGAGGTAAAACACCTTCTTAATGACCCCTGTGCAGTGGTGAGTCCTGTAAAATCAATGTACAGCAGAGCTGAGTGTCAGAATGCCACTGCATTGATCCTGGATTACAGCTAAACCGTAAACAGCCTAATTTGGCTGCTCACTCTTTGCTATTGTGAGCAAACAGATTTCTAAGGAGATGTTTGCTGAACCTTTGAACTTTCCACAAAATGGTTTTTTTTCCTTCACCCATCTATTTATATGAGTGTGTGGAAAGAGTTCCTTTCTAGTTACTTGCAATGTACATACACTATGGACACATTTACTTTTCAGAGAGTTTTGTTTAAGTTTTTCTGTTTCCTGATATCTCTGGGATTGACTACTTTTTTGTTATTATTATGAATGTACCCACAAGTATGTGTGCTGACTCCCACTGACTTCAAAGGAATTTAACCAGAACAGAGGAAACTTTCTGGAACAATCCCTTCTGAAGCTCAGTGATCCTTGCAACAGGTCAAGACAAGATGAAGTGAAGCACATACTTTGGGTGAAGACTTTGCATTTTTGGTCTTTTTAGAACCTGTACTAAATTCTGAGTTGAAGTGGCTAAAACGAATGTTCAAACTGCATTTTTTGCAGAAAAATAATAACCAATGTGTGCTGGGGTTTAAAAGAGGGAATGATTACTTAAATTGTCATTAATTTTTAATATTCTTCATGAGTCACAATATGCTTGACTCAATCTCCTGACAGATTGTTTATGCCTCAGACTGCTTGGGTCCTGCCAGGACTAGATGATCTTTTGTATACCACGTTGTGTTCAAAGAATTTAATCCCCTGACTATGAATTGAAAACTTTAAAACCATATTAAGTTTTCACAGCCAGAGGCAGAACACTTATTCTTTTAATAATTTTCAAAATTGACTGAAGATGGATATTAATCAATGGGTTTTCTTTCCCCCTTGTGCTTGCATGAAAAAATCTGTCTGCTGTGCTTAACCTCAACCAACAATGGCTTGATGATATGAAGGCCAATCCCTTTCCAGTGTGGTCTGCCTGGGAATGAGCAGGGATGAGCAGAAGTTTTGGCCATGGAATTATCTACTGAAGCTGCATAGAACTTTACACTACATCTTCCACCAAACTGTTCTTCAAAAACACCTAATGGGTGTGGGAGGGATTTTTTAAATGAGGTCTGTCTACCAGATTGCTTCTTGCTCTCAGGACAAGTCCTAATGACTGAGGTGTGGTGGCCATCACCTTGCTCAAGTTGTTTTCCTATATATTATATATTATCTTGTGCCTTCATACTGAGCACACCACTTCTACTTAAACTCTTTGGGTTACTTTGAAATGATTTAAATTGAAAAGGCTGAATTCACCCTGAATGCCCCTCTGGCAGGTGGCATATTGGGAGAATAGGTAGTTCTGGCTCTGTTAGTGTGCAGGTTGATTGCAGCTTGAGGTGTCACGTGTAAAGGCTGAATTAGAGCAGCTCCACAAGCCCATCCTGTTTGCTTTGCCATCTGCAGGAACCCTCCCTGTTCCTCCTGTCCATTACTGTAGTGAGAACTGGGGGAAACTAGAGCTGTAGCTCAGTCATGTGGTGACTCCCAAAACTCTCTGTGAAGAGCACAGCAGAGACTGAATTGGACTTGAGGTGATGTTCCATCCTAATGATCAATTTTACCGAATTCCAACAGATGCTGTGATGCTCAGTTTCAGCCTTTTGTAGGGTAGCTATGGGCTGAGAAACAGCCTTGTTTTGTGGCTAACAGCTGGATCAATAGCCTGTAGAGTGGCTGCTGCAGGAGGAGTCAGGGTGTGCTGCTGCCAGCCTTGTCTGGGTGCTGCACTGGAGGGTGGCTGATGTGCTGCACCAGTGCAGGAGCTGGTGCCACAGCATGGCACACTGAGCTCTGGGGGGCTCCTGAAGGGGACTTGGAGGCTTTGGGGCCCTGGGGGACACTCAGCAGTGATGTCCAGCTTCATCAGAACCAGAATTAACAACTGTTCATTGAAGTGGTGCTACTGACTGTGTGACAGAGCTGTAAAAGGGTAATAATTCACCTGGGTGTAGTTTGGGGGAAGTAAGAGGGGCCTCCAAGACTGGGATGCTGCCTCAAATGGAGTAATGAGTTCTGTTGTAGTTAAAATGATCTTAATTGCAAGCAGTGACATTTAATGCCAACCAGCTGATCCTTCTTCAAGGGGATTCAGAAGCAGGGAAGAAAATGTCACCAAGTATTTTTCTAGGAACAAAGGGCACACTTTCAGCTCTGCTCTCAGTGGCCACACCTAATGATTACCCCGAGGAGCCTTGTCTGTCAAAAACATGCCACTCATCACTGATCTCATTTAGGCTTTAATAAAGCATATGACCCAAAGTCTTTCAATCCAGCTACGCAGATGTGATGCCCTATGCATTTAATTAGGGAGCTTAAAAAACACTAGTGTTTAATTCTCTAACCTAGCTGGTCCCCTCTCCCATCTCCCATCCTTCCTTTTAAAGATGGAACTGTAGTTGCATTGTGGGGAAAGCAGATGGGCAAGATAATTGAAGGGCTGAGATGGGTGGTCCAATGTATGTGTCTATTTTATATATATATATGTGTGTGTGTGTGTGTTTTGGATGCAGCAGAGCAGGCTGAGCTAAGAAGGTTCCACCTAATATTTGAGACATGGCAGGTGTCTGGAAGTGGAACAGGAGAGCTGTGGAGTACTTGAAGACTGAAATCATTGAGAGGAATTTTAGTGGAGGATTCTGGGTTGGTTTCTTTGCAGGTCCAGGATCCCACCATCTTCCCTGTCTAAGAAAAGAATATTTTAAGTTAAAGTACAGAAGCACAATTTGTTTAAACTGGAAAGTGTCAGAGTCTTGGAGAGAATCAGTAACCAACAATTAGTCAAAGTGATTGAGGTTAGGAACCACAATCTTTTCACAAGAAATGGAAAATCATCTTTTTCAGAAGATTATGGGTAATAAAAAATTTGGGAGCCACTGTCTTGGGTTTACCAACTAGGTAGAGTTTTGAACTGTATTTTCTCCATATCTCTTGGGAAGATAAAATTATATGCATTAAAGGTTCTATAATAATCCTTTTTTTCCCCCCCATTTTTGACCATTGGAAAATTGTTCCCTGCAGATTTTCTCTAATGCTTTTTCTCCAGCCCACTTTTAAATGATGCAATTGATAGGCTTCCAAGACTGATTCAATGCCTGAATTGTAGGTACTAAATCTCCTTGAGCTTCTGGCTGAGCAGCACAATTGAATCACGATTCTCATATATTAAAAATTAAAGGCCAGATTTCCTTTGCAATTTGCATGTCCAGAACTTCTATTGAATTTATGCCTTCTTTTTTCCTTTTTCATTTTTTTCCATATGAGACTGAGATTATTAATGGGTTTTGTATCAAGTTAATTATATTTTTATCAAAAACTTTGCCTAAATCTTAAAGCCCAGCATCCTGACTCTGACAGAATCTGTGCTGGGCAGGAGGAATGTGAAGCAGCTGCTGGCAGCAGCAGCACCAGCAGGCTGGCAAACATGAAGCACCTCAGTTACTGCTTGTCAGTCCTCATATCCTGAACTGCTCATGGAGTTTTTATCTGGAATAAAAAGGCTGCTTTGCTTTTTTTTTTTGTTTTCTGGGTTATTTTTTGGTTTGGATTTGTTTTGCTTGTTTGTTTGCTTTCCTACAGAACCTCTCCTTTTAGTGGAGTTAGAGATTTCTGAGTGAGTTGCATGCAAGTGCAGCTTCAGAATCAGTTTTTTGGCTTTTGCTGAGGTGCTGGGAAAAACTTTCCTGTCTAACTCTGGTTCTCCCTGTGAAGCAGATTATTTAGCTGTGATACATGAGAGGGAAAATGTCTGTATAATTCAGGGAATGTTGAAAAGGGCAAACACTCTCAAGATAAGCAAATAAGTTAGTTCCAGCCATGTCAAATATAAAACCCCTTCTGTTTTCCTTTTTTTGAAACAACAGAGGCTAAATTCTACCAAAAAATATTAGTGCTGTCTCCCAGGAGATAGAGTTGCCACAGCTAAAAGGAGCACAATTTCCTTCTCAGGATGTGATTGGCACTTCTGAGGTACAGTTCCTCTGCACTGGATGATCAAAATATGATAAAGTTACATGGTCAAAGTCAGTAAATCTTACTGCCTTTTATCCACGTGATGATCCTTGCTAGTAGAAATGAAAAAGGGAGAAGGCAGGAGATGTTCCACACTATGCCTGAAGTGCTCAAAGACTTTTTGCCTCCTGAGAGAGCCTCATCTCCTGCAGCTGCTGTGTTATTGTGCTGACTTTCATAGTGGGCTTTGGAACTGATCCAAAATTTATTCCCATTTTGGGACGCTTTCTGTCAACTCAAGATCACTGCTGCTTGCCAGCCACTGCAACAAAATGAGTGATAGTTCACAGGTGTGGAAAACCCACTATATTCTTGGAGTTTTCATTTGATTACCTAATTGTATGGTTTTAATTTCACACACCAGAACTATCATTTGCAACCTTGAATTTTAGAAAATAACATAGGAGCTGAACATTAGGAACTTTGATTTTTTTATATTTTTCATGATGAGATCTTTTTCCTGCAGTTAAAATGTTTTTGATTCAGTATCCTATGCATATGTAATGTAGGGATTGCTATTTCCTCAAGTATTATTTGAGAGGGGTCCATTTAAATATAAAATAGAAAGTCAGTGGTATGAAATTTTTATTTTAAAAGTTGGCATGACTTTTTAAAAGCAATATAGTTATCAGAGGTGTTATTTTCACTTTCAATAATAAGACGGTGGCATTTTGGACCATAAAGATATGAGAAATAAGTTGCTTGTAAGCTACAGAGCACAGCGTGGTCATGAAACATAATAGAGTAAGTGCAAAATTACCTCCACAGCCATTCCCAGCATTGAGAGAATAGAGAGCTGGCATGAATCCACCTCTTGTGAAGAGCAATCTTGAGATTTGGGTGTTGGGAACCCCTTGGAGATTCTCTGTTCACAAAGGAGAAGACCACATTGAGTCTTTGTTTGGGGGAAAGCAGGGAACTTTGCCTGTGATTAGATATGTACTTCAGGGAACTGCAAAAGCAGTCATTTAGAGGGGCTGGGGGAGGAAAAGTAGCATGAATATTTTAGTCAAAGAAATGCTCTTCATCCAGGAGGGTCAAAGGGACTTGAAGAATTCAGGGCATGTGAAGATGAGAGCTCTGGCCTGGAGGTCATGGTGTGTACCAGGACAAAGGACGGAGAGAGGCCACAGGAATGCTTAATTAGTCTGAAGATGCCAAGAAACACACAGAAAAGGCAAGGGAAAACCAAGGATATAATCACAACTTTCCAGGTAGTATTAGAATCTTCATAACAAGTCAGGTACCAGGATTTCACCCCAGGTATCAATCACCAGTTCTCTCAGTTTCTGGAACTCCCAGTATTTCCAGGGATGGTGCAGACCTAATTTAAATTGACTGGAGAATTGCTTTGGTTAATTATCTGTTCTGGAGCACTTAAGAAGTAATTTGCAGACCCCAGTGACCTGCAGTCTGACAGGCCCACCAGCTCCACAGTCTGGGTCCTGCTGTGAGCTCTGAGGTAGATCAGAACCACTGCTATCAGAACTGGAGAAAATAATGTTGGCTGAAGTGCAAGCTGGAGGTACCTGACCTCTTCAAAGTACAGCAGAACTGTGAAGTCCTCCTTTCCCCTCAAGGACAGAAAATATGATCCTTTGGAAAATGGAAGCTCTTTTACAGCTGCTGCACCTGGTTAGTCCCTGCTGTACAAAGGCCAGAGCAATACACTGAGCAAAAGGCCAGGGATCAAATAGCTTGTTATATTTTTCTCCTCCATCTCTCATCAATCAATGTACCAGGGGTGTAGATTTATGACTTTGCTCTACGTGCAAACCTTCCCAAAGTTCAGGGTTGGTTGGATGGAGCAGAGAGGACAAGGTACTGATCTCTGGCACTTGTGAAGCAATTCTGTCAAGGGAATTTATCTGCCTGCAGACCCAGACTGCTGCTGCCTCAGGTGCTCTGGAAATAATCACCCTGTGCTGGCCAGTTGCTGGTGAGCAGGGTGAGTGTATCCAAAACCAGCCTCAAAAATCAGCCCTGGCAAAGACACGTTAATGAAGGAGATCGGAATTGGGGCCGTGTATTTGGAAACACACTGGTATTTTGTGCTTTATGGATAGTATTTACCCATTAGTCTGTCAAAGTAAATAAGATGTGTGCTGCATTTTTGCTTTGAAAACAGTCTAAATAGAAGAAAATATTCCAGGAGCAAACAGAAAAAGCTCATGCTGCATTATGCTGAGTTTCCCCCTGACTTTATTGCCTTTATTCTGCTGCAGCTACAGAAAACTCATTTAAACTATGAAACTTCTTTGGCATGGATTCTTTATATTGATGAAACAGAGCTGACTTTCTCTGGAGAGCCAGAATGTTATTAAAGCACTTAACCTAGCACTGCTGTGGCTATCAATTATGCCCTTCATTTACACTATACAGGGCTGACGGCTTATTTGAAGTTCAAGAGGTTTTTTTAATGAGATGTTAATTGAGTACACCTGCAGTTGGCTAAAATTTTCACGGACAATTAAGTGTGATCTTTTGCCTTCCTAAATTCTTTGTTTTTCCTGGGTTTCAATACTGTGTTTCAGCAAGTGTGTTCAGTGTAGAAGTATGGACTTTTAGTGTACAGCAACTACAACAATGATCAATGTTTGTGATTGATGATTAACCCTTTAAGCTCATTGCCTAAGTCACTGTGTGTCATGGGCTGACCCTGGCTGGACAAGAGGTGCCCACCAAAGCTGCTCTCTCACTCCCCTCCTCAGCTGGACAGGGAGAGAAAATATAACTCAAGGCTTGTGTGTCAGGATAAGAGCAGGGAGAGATCACTAATCACTCATCCATTGTCATCACAGGCAAAACAGACTCAGCTTGGGAGAAATTAATTGAATTTATTACCAATCAAATCAGAGTAGGATAATGGGAAATAAAACCAAATATTACAACATCTTCTCCCACATGATTCTCTTCAATCTGTGAGAAATTTTTCCTTCTGGACTTCCTCTGTAATTCTGCAGTTCAGCATATCTGACCTGGTTTGTGCTAAATTAAAGGGTAAATTTAGGACAGACAGTCTGCTTATAGGAGGAATTTTGGAGACGAGAAAATTGATCAATCAGACCAAAACAAAATCCAAATCAACACTTTTTAAAATACCATGAAAACAGATGCTTTCATGCTAAATAGTAACAAAATAAAAATTTGTAAGTATTTTAGTGTTGCATGAAGGGGCTTTGAAGAATGCTTAAGCCTGCAAGGGTATATGCACCTGCAAACTCTTCATGTCTGCTTTCGTTATCAACCCAGATGGAAAAAGTTTAGAAATATTACTGGATTTACCATTATTGCCTCACAGATCCAGCTTCCCAGGTCTGAGTGTTCAGTGACCATTTGCAGTGCAAAGGATTATTAGCAACATACCCATTAGTTTCCTATTAAGAACATGTAAATAATGAACTGCAGAATGATGGAGGTTGGAAGAGACCTGTGGAGGTCATTGGGTCCAGCTCTGGCTCGAGCAGGGCCATATGATGCAGCAGTTGGCCACAGTGATATTGTACTTTTGGAGCCTGAGGACTAAATTGTTTTCAAGGTACTGTTATGGAGATAACTGCATGGTTGTAACAATTACATTGTCTGGGAGCTCATGGGACCAAGGGCTAAAACATTTCTGGCTTGGCTGATGGATTCTGGGTGTCTCTACAGTGTCTTACTGCTCATCAAGGCCATGGGTGTTGCTTACAAGTAAGGTCTTGGTGTCAGTCTCTTGAGCTTCAGATAAACTAAAGCTGCAGACCACACTCTCCCTCTTCTTGTCTCTAAAAAGTTATCAATTTCTGCATTAGGATATTGTATTTCAGAAATGTGTATGATTATTATTATTAGATAGTAACATGAAATAGCAAGTAATTTAGAAAGGCCAAGAACAGGTCAAAATATGGGGAGGACATGGCAGGACTAGGAACTCAAAGTAATAAAGACTGAGTGAAGTTAAAGGCATTCAAATAATGAAGAAGATGCAGAAAGGGTGTATGAAGCACTAGATCAAAAACTCATGGTGAATGAGTCTTAATCCCTAAAAATCTTTAAATAAAGACTGGATTTTTTTTTGGCTGCGTGGTGAGTGAGGACAAATATGATTTAGTCAGTGCTTTTTTACCCTGAAAATTATTCAGTGGACATCCCAGTTAAAAAAAAAAAATTAAACATATGCATTAAGTATGCCCTTAATTACTTCTGATTCTAGCTTCAAAGCACTGTCATGATCAGTATTATTTCCCTTTTATTGAGTTATGTTTGTAGGTCAAACAGGTTGTCCCTGCAGTATTCCAGCATGGGATTTTAGCAGTTGTCATAAAAGGGTCAGGCAGGGTTGTTGGTCATAGCAATTCCTGCTAAGCTCAAATTATAGTAATTGGCACAGAAAATTTCTGGCACTTTGTAGTGATTAATCTGTAGCAGGAGAATTACATTTGTTAAAGCAAAAGTCAAGCGGTCTAGAAAGGAAAAAGGAGGCTTTAAAATTATTTTTATAAATACTATGGTTTTGCATAACAAATGAGCTTGGTTTACATACATTTGCCACTTTATTCTGAGGAGCCTGAGACCACTTTGGTAAATGTGATACTTAAAACACAAATTAAGTGGGGAATAACAAGCTGGTAATGGCATTGAGAGAGCTGCATGCGAGAGAACTGGAAATAAAGCTGAGCACTTAATTTTTGAGCAACATCATTGGACCTTTTGATTTGAAGTTGCCCATAGTAAGAGGAGAAAAATGGGAAAACAATAAACATTTTAGACACTAAATATAGTAGTCTGGTAAATACATTTTGTTAGCTCAAAGAAGGCCAAACTTGTGTGATTTCCTTCTGGAGACCTTGGCCATCCCATAGAGCAGTGGGTAAAGTGAGGGGAAGGGATGGATTTGGACACAGTTCTTTTTGCAGGTGATAATATTCTCTTCTTTGTAAAGCAATTGAGTATTGACTGGCCAAAAAGCAGAGGGCAGTGAGTTTCTAATTAGGCATTTAGGCTGCTTAGCTGGGCTGCAGTTGTGATGAATCCTCATCTCTCTGGTGCCAGGGTCCAGGTGTCTTGGCAAAATATGGATATCCATTCTTGGGTTAATGTTTTGGCTCCTGAGAACTGGATAACACAGGGAGGGCACTGCTGGTTATGCTTTGCCAGACCTTTTGTTTACATCAAGTTTTCATTTGAGTGAGAAAATTTATTTGAGCCATACAAACCTGAAAAATTTTTTAATCTTTGGTCTGGATGCCAACTGAAATTTGAGTAATTTGTGGAGTCCTGTTTCCTATATCATTAACTCTGGTGAGTGTGAACACTTGGGTGTGGTAAAAGGGAGAACATGTAGCAGATTATCTGGGAGGAGGATTTTTATCTTTTGCTTTATACATGTAATTTTTGATCTGTGGTCTGTGGACCTTCTGAGGTTTCTCTGTTGCTTCGAAGGGGTTCAGGAAAAGCAAGTTTTCACATTCCACAGAATGTGAATCTCCTATGCCTTCACTGGAACGTTTTTTAGGGTCCATAAATCAAAAGATTGAAAATCCTTTCTCTAAACATACTAAGTACACAGTAATTTTCCACAAGAGAAGACTAAATTGCTTCGGTACAACGCAGACTAATTTTAGCACCGGATTCTCTGGTGTGTTTCCTGCAGGCTCCCCGCGCCCCTGGAACCGCGAGCTCGCGGAGCAGAAACGTTCGCGGGGCTCCGGAGCAGAGTTTGCTCATTTTTATTCACAAACCTCTAAAACCACAGTGCAGAACTTGCTCGGGCTCCAGTCAGCCCTGCACCCCAGTGGCGTGCAGGCCAACAAGCTCAGAGCCTGCCAGGAGGGAGCATTTCAAGCTCTGGCAGGAATTACCCACTAATAAATTGAAGGGAGGCTTTGGAAAGTCTCCAAAGAGGCAGGTGTTCAAACTAAAACATTTGCACTGTTTTCACCTGAGTGGCTGAATTTCACCCTGAAATCTTATCTGCAGAGGAACACAGGGCTGGGCTCTGTGCTAGTGCAATAATGGTCCTCCACTGCAGTGATCCCCATGTCTGAGTAACACCAAGACCAAATAGAGACAATGACTTTATTTTTTTTTTTCCTCTTAAAGGGAACAATTGCCCATCTGTTTATTAGAAAAGTGCATTTAAAATTAATTAATGAATATTTGACTTATTCCACAAAGTTGCATGAAAATGTAAAATTGCACAGTCTATTGAATGAATTAAACAGGATTTTTTTTGGGGGGGGGGACATAAATGAAAAAAAGCCCAAAGCCAAAATAGTCACACACACAAAAAAAACCCTAAAAACCAACCCAACCAAACAAAAACCAAATCAAACCAAAACACCATGTATGTGTAAAATATATTTATTTTGCGGTTTTTGAAGGAATACTACTACAGAGCCACTATGATTAGGTGTAAGAGAAATGATATTTTCAGATCCTTTTCAGCTGTCTTTACAGAACAGGAGAGGGTAATTGCAAGGTCACTTTGAGGCCTGAGCTGAAGTCTGCAGAAGTTCACAGGAAGATTTCCCTAAGCCCAGTGGCCTTTAGATTGTGATTTTTAAGGTCAGTGGTTCTGTAATTTGGCTGTTATGGTGAACAGCCTCTCAGTGTTCACTTGGCCAAAGCCATGGGTGGTGTCTTCTGTCTCTGTTTTTTGCCAGTAGCAGGATTTTATGGATTTTATCTAAGCTATTATTATATTCCTTGTGCATAGTGAATTACTTATTAACATTTATAGCAATCTCTGACAATTAGTAGGCGATGTTTTTGTTGTCTATTGGCTTTAAAAGCTTTTCAGGTTTTTTTCTTTTTAGTACACAGAGTGTTGCCTAGATCCTACAGCTTGTACTCTATTTTTCCTGCTCTGTTGAGGGTCAATATTGTTTTCTACCCTGCAGTCAGTGAAGCCTGTCACATCAAAAAGAAGCTAAGTACTGGAACCAGTAAAAATTATTGTTGATTCACATTTTATGTGGAAGAATGACTCTCCTGACAAAGACTTTTTTTTTTCCTGGGCTTATAACAACCTCCAGGATATTCAGGTTGTTACATTTCCTTTCTTTCACTTCATTTCTAGATATGAATGTGACAGAACAAGTCATCACAAGGATGCTTCACTCTCGTCCCTGCCATTCTTGTAGTTTCACTAAAATTCAGTCATTGGCAGAGTGAAGAGAAAAAAAATTTGAAATCAGAACTTTGCAAAAACTTCACCAAGGAGCACAACATAATAACTCAGCGTGGGTTCAGTGGAGAATTTTTGTGCCCTTTAATTGGAGAAACATAGTTATCTTAATGTAGCCATTCTTCTAAATTAACTTGAAAATTGCATTTGTATTAATGATGATCATTATGTATTAATGAGAAATCATTTGTTCCCTCAATGTTTTCTAATTGTATCATGACTTCCATAGCTGCCAAAATGTTATTGGTGGTGGTGATTACCAATTTGAAAAAAACAAATAATCCTTTTTATAAGAATGGATCACTTATTGACTATGACACAAAGGATAAAAGAAGAAACAGATCTTGCTCGTTTGCTTGGTTGTAATTAGAATCATTGCACATTGAGATCTAAATGTCTCGTGCCATGTCAGTCTTTATTTCACATGAGAGAGTCTATTTCGTGTTGTCTGGATCCATCACTGAGGGGCAGAGCAGGAAAACTGCAGCAGAGACATGAGCTGCTGTTGTGTTGTTAATGCTTCTAAACAAAACTTTTATGGCACTGAGGACAAAAACATGCCAAGATGACTTAGCCCTGAAGCTACCCGGCTTCAACTCGAGACAAGCCTTTGCTGGTGTCATAAAAAACCTGGAGGAGGATTTGCAGTTTGTCCAGGCTTTTCCTGAGCTGGATATCTGGAGAATGGATGTTCAAACCTAGCCAGTGTGGATTTGATCCAAACAAAGCTAACCTTAAAACAAAACTCCTGCTAGCTCCATTCAGCTTTGACTGAGGCCCTTGAGGAGATTATGGAAGCTCCATTTTCAATTTCTTCTGAATGCAAAACCAGATCTGCTGGTCAAAATTTGGATTGGATTAGGAGAACAGAGGTGCTCATAACTTACTGGTTAATTCTGTGACCTCGTACACTGCTAATCTTGAGATTGTAATCTAAAATTATTTATTAAACAGTGGGAATATATCAGTGAAATTCTTGAAGATAGTTGCTTTCAGAAGTCAAAAGGGCGATGAAATATTTTTTTCCTTGCAGGAAAAAACCCCTAGAAGGCTTAAGTATATATGGGATAAGTACATTGTGTGGGGTGGGATCAGATCCTTGTCACTGGCCACAGCCTTGGATGGGACAGCAGTTTAGCTCTTAGAAAAAACATATAGTAACAAAATATTAGTAGGGTGTCTTGTACTTTCTAAAGAGCTTAATTTTCCAAACCCTGGGAAAGATTTCATCTTGTAAAAATGGGTTGCTTCAAGGTTTTTTTCTGTTTTTCCAGACAGGTTAATATTAAAAATATGTAAATTTTTTTTTGTATCACTGTAGAGCTCTTAAGACAGTTACCTGTGGCTGAGACTTAAAACATGTTAGCTTTAACCATTTCCATTAACTGTGCCTTGTGGTCTTGCAAATCTCAGCCATTGACTGCACTAAATAATACTGCCTACATCCAAACAACCCAAATTCCTGTTTTCTGGATGGGCATTGCCCTGCAGGCATCAGGAAAGCTTCACAATCCTTACCAGGTGTGTCTTGTTTAAAATTGTTCCTTTAGGAGTTTTCTGGACACTGTGCCCAAGCTATACAATCAGATTGATTACTGAAACAAGTGACTCCATGATCCTGCTCCAGACCTTTTTCTGATTTTCCCAGTGTTACCCAGGTCAGCCTGAGTGCTCTGGCACACGTAGAAATCCAGATGCTCCCTGGAGACCCCCAGGTCCTGGCATCAGGAGCTGGCCTGGAATGTCCCAAGTGTGCTTTAGCTTCCATCCCACAGAATGGAAGGTCAAGTGTTTTGATACATAATGAAATGGGGCAAACAAAGTCAGCAAAGTGAAAATCCAATATATTTGTGGAAGAGCAACAACTCTTGTGCCTACTGGGAGAAATCCTCTTGCCAGCCATACTGAGTTTATATCATAATAGTAATAAAAATCTTGTGCCACCCCCCTCTGATGAAAAGTGCTTTAACTTGACTCAAGGCTTTACTCTTTTTTTTTCCTTTTGAAAATTTCTGAGCCCGTATGGCAGTTGCTTTTTCTGGTCTCAGCTATTAAAAATGTATCATTTTTATTGGTTGCATGGCAACATATAATCCCTTTGTTCTGTTTTGTTTAAACAGATGCTGAGAACTCTGCCTGTCATAATAAGTAAAAGCACTTACCCTCAGGCTTCCTTTAAAACTGAAAAAGAGGGGAGCGTACGGGGCTTGAATTAATGTTCCTTCCAAAACTAAAACCTTGGGTTGTAGCAAGGAACAGACCTATAATTCACTTAAATATTTATGCTTCAAATGTACTCTGCTGCCATAATCTAATTGAATTTGGTGGGTTAACTCATACAGACCAGGATGGGGCTGCCAAGCCAAAGGCCATGGCTCCTCTGACCAGAGCAGGGGAATTGTTCTGCAGAGAAGCAGTGAATTGAGACCAAAAACCTGTTGGAAAATGGAAGTGTTTTTCATTGACTTTAACAGGCTGTAAACTCACTGATGTTTAGTGAGCCTGTTGGAGAGCAAAAAAACTGAGAAGGCCACAGTTCTGATTTGATTTCTCTTGGATTGATATGGTTTTATGGATGCTTGGGAAGTTTCCCCTGAATTCCTTCAGCTGCAGTTGAATAAGAAACAGGCTGTAGGAGTTTCACAACATGAATGCTTCAGTGGCCAATATTACCTGTTATAAAAGGATGAGGGTGTCACTCATTGTATCAGAGATTTTCCTGACAAATGGGAGTGGAATGCAGCCCTCAAGACAAAAGTAGGAGTCTTGCAGTGTATCTGTCACAACAGAGCTGTTATAAACATTTAAGAAGTTTATTTTGCCACTTTTAAACATTACCAAAAGCACTTTTTTAAAATAAAATGAACGCTGACATGGTACAGCCAGGTGTCCAGGTTTTTTAAAGGAGGTAAATGAACCTGTAGAAAGTTATTTAAGCTTTACTGCTGCCCTATATGATATGTAGACCTGGAAGCCTGTGAAGTGACTGTAATGTGTGTGTGTTAGTCACAGAGCCAAATTAGACTAACAACACTCCCAAGGGTTATTTTTAGAAGGACTGGATTGCTGGGATGTAATAAGCATGTCTTCAATAAAAATTCCCCCTAGCAGCTTCTATGGGACCACAGGATTTCATTGCTGGATTTGAGCTGGACCCTCAAAGAGGGAGGCTCTTTTCTAGTTTATTTAGAGAGTAACATTGTTAAGAAGTCTTGGTGAATGAGAAAAATCTCACCTCTGAGAGATTTCTATGGCAAATGGAAGAAATGAATGGGTCATGAGAAGGTTGGTTCAGGTCAGTGACTCATGACAGGCATGGCACAACATGGGTGATATTTTTTTTAACTATCTAGTAAACAGCTCTTTAGGGAGGAACAAGGTGTTCTGAGCACTCTCTGCTCCTGAGGGACGTGAAGGGAGAAGATAAGGCTGGTTCTTGGTGTATTTTTGAAGATGCACAGAGATCCATAAACTCAGGCTTATTGGACAGATATCTGTCCATTCTCTGGTTTAAATCTTGAGCCTTTTCAACGTGAGATGAAAGCATGGATGAGATGAGACAAGGGCTTCAAAAATGTAGTATTTGTTTTTCAAAAGTAGCTTTTCCCAGTAAGCCATTCAGACAATGTCAATGCAGTTCTAACACTGCTTAATGCTGGATCTAGTCTTAAACTTGTATTTTTGCTTCTGTGTCCTTTATCTATCATTGAGAAATTGTGAAACCACTTCAATTTTCTTGTGAATAATAAGAAATCCCACTGTGACTGCTTGTTAATACTGTCTGGGTTGTGCCTGAGGAGTAATGCTTTTCTTTGGTAACAGCTCCTACCTGGGTGTTTCACTGGTGCCCAGATTTTGTTCTGTCAGACCTTGAGATGCTCTGCAATTAGTTGCCTTTTGATTATCTGTTCTGTTGTCTAGAATGGTTAAGCTGCATTTTGAAATGAGAATGTGAGTAGCTAATTTCACAGTGACTGTCCCAGCTGGTGCCAGCACTGTGTGCAGAGAGGGAAAAGGCTCTGCCTTGGGGTATTGCCCTTTCTGCTGGGGGAAGGTAACACAGCCCAGGAGTACAAATCTGGAATGATTAACATCACATGAGTAATTTTGAGTTTGCAGGGGCTTAGGTGAGATCATTGTCTGACTAAAGTGCTTTGCAGAGGGAAATCTGCTGTTCCCCTTCTTGACTCAAGGCTTTACTCCACAGTGGGAACAGAGAGGAGCACAGAAATATGGTTTCTTTTTTTTCCTCTTCTTTTTACCTCAGGCATCCTCAGTTGTTGTAAGTGCAAGTTCTGCTGAAGGGAAGCTTTATCCAGTTCTTCTAAGTGTAATTTCAAAAGAACACATTTATTATCCATTTAGTTAAAAAAAGTGCAACAGTTTGTCATAAGGAGATGGTTCATACATTGTCTTGACTCTTTGTATGCCCCCAATATTATTACATTATCTAATTTACCAGGTTTTAGTTTCTTTCTTGGTGCTGTGGCATTTCTAACAAGTTGCTTTCTAACCCCTTTGTTACATAAGCCATATCTTTTATGCTTCCTTTAACTCAGACTGGTTCAAACATTATCTGCATCTCCATTCCTCTGCTTACCAGCAGGGATTTGGGGGTCTCACTCTCAAACTGAGTCGCACCTACCTGATGCTCTGGGAGAAATAATAAAGGAGCCCCCCTGTCACAGTCATGAAATTATCTGAACACATCAGATAAATAAAAAAAAGAGCTGATTTATTCTGATATGGAGGCATTGTTAATTAAGTCATACATGGTAATGAACACTAAGCAAAGAATGCTACCTGACATCAGCAATTATTTTATTGATGCCTCCGCATCTCAATCAAATGCAGCTCCTGACAGGTAGTATTTAGCAATGATGGAAAAATGGTAGCTTTGAGAGGAGGGGAAGTGGGGGTCTCCAGTGAATGATGGATTAATTCCATTAGAATCAGATTTTCTGGATATGGTTTTAGTTGTGAAACTGAGTTAACTCCCCCTGGGTGGCTGCACGAGTTTATTGCAGAGGATCAGTTCTGAGCTGATGCAATCCCAGGTATTGATCAAATCCTCAGTAGGTTTCCTGCTCTATAATCATCACAGCAGCAGCTGCTCAGGCCACCAGGTTCTCCAGAACCCTTCAGCAGGAAAAGTGCTTATTTCAAAAACCAGTCTTTGATGAGCAGACAGGAAAAGCTCAAATCCTCTACTCATGCATTTATCCATCTTCAGTATGAAAGGATTCCCAAAAATCTCACTGGTAACTCAAGAAGGAAGCTGAGAATCGCTAATAACTTCCTGACCTGGTCCCAACTATTGACTGCTCACTCTTACTGGAAGTTCTCACAGCACTAGTCCATAAAGCCTTTTTTTAGAGGGAGGAGTAGAAAGAGAAGGAGGATGCTGTTCAAGGTATCCCATGAAACTGAGAACAGAAGGATGTTCTCTTCTGTGTTAGTCTGGTGCTTCCTCATGTGTCTGTTTATTTTTGAAAGCAGCAAGAGACAGCCCTTGCCAAATTAGGCAGCTGGATGTACCAGAAATATATAAGTACTTGCTGAGTTAGAGAGGAAATAAACTCTATGTAGATGATGTGAAAACTCTTTTGGTTTCATAACATATCTCTGATGGAGAATCAACAGAAGGCCAAGAGCAAGGAGATGCTGATTTACACTTCTTTAAGAATGTCTAGAAAGTCTTTCCTGTGTAATGTGAGCATTCAAAGAAACCTTTTTCCAACAATTACCAAAACCTCTAAGGATGTTTTTGTTGCTGGGAACTGTGAACACTCACTCATTGATATCACTGTGTTGTGCTGATTTTCTTCACATACAGGCAATATGTTTACTGGAAATATTTTCCTTTTCTGTGTTACTTTTGACCATTTGATACTTCAGTTTTGGAGGAAGAGTATCACTTTACAATTGCATTTTATTCCTATTATATCTAAATATTTCCTTCCATGTCTTTCTTTTTTATTTTTTTTTTAACACAGATGGATAAAAGGAGAAATCTATGGCATTTCTCTATATTTTTTGGCATTTTCTGTATGTTGACTTGCACTAAAACTAAGAACTTTGCCTTTTATGCCTTAGTTATATGTATGGTTTATACCTGCTTCTGCTTCCCCATAAGCCAGCTTGGTTTTTAGTAGTTACAGCTTTCTTTGACTCAGACTGTGGATTTTCTGGACATCCAGAAAAATGTTCTTAAGCTGTTCCCAATTATTGTAACATTTTTCTTATAAAATTCTTTTTCCCAACTGGTTTGGCTCTTTTGTTCCCTTTTCTCCTCCCCTAGCTTCATGAAATTGATCCTTTTAAAGCAGCAAGCCTGTGTATTAGTAGTCTTGGCAAAGTAAAAAGTTTTTTGTTTGCATTTGAAAAATGCAATCAAGTAATGATCACTTCTTCCTTGGATGATACCTTTTTTTGTGATCAATTTACTCCTTATCACACAGATGAGCTCTAATACAGAATTATCTGTGTTGGATGCATCTTTTCTGAGTTAAGATTTTGTCATCCATAGACTCTTAGCAATAGCAAGGGCAATTTAACTCTGGCAGCATGAGTTCTCTCTGCATAAATCACAAATTAGAGCCTTTTTTCTTTTTTCTTTTTTTTTCTTTTTTCTTTTTATATATTCTTATATTGATTTGTCCTGTGATTTTCTCTCCTTTTTGGGAAGAGCATCTTTTTAGTAATTACATGTAAAGGGGTTGACCTGACATGTTTTTAGAATAAGACCATTTTTACTTTTAGCCCTGAGTTCAAAACAGGCTTTATTACATTTTTATGAGACTGTGCCAAACCTAACCCCTGGCTTCTATAGTCCTTGGACCTTTCCCAAAACACACCCTGCTCCCTCCACCACCCCCCAAACCAGGTATTGTTGACCTCCTGACTGCTGATACCTCCCAGAAATCAGATAAAACCACCCTGCAAAGGGCATCTCTCCTCCTTTGTGGGGGGATTTGGCCATCCCTGATGAATTCCTGTGCTGATCCTGAAACAATGAGCCTCTTGTTCTTTAGATACTTGGAGATTTTTAATTAAATTGCTCTGAGAATGGAGAACTCTAACTCTGCCCAGGCTGTGTATTTTGCTTGCTGGAGCAGTACTCCTGCCTACCTGGAGAAGCTGTAGCCACATCTGTGAGCCCCTCTGGCCAGCCCTTGGTGATTAGATGCAGACTGGATCCTCAGGATTTCTGCCTGGATCAGGATGCCTCACAAATCCCTGTTTATTCTCAAACACATTCCCCATCCCCTCAATAATTCGTTTTCCCTGCTTTTTAAAACATATTTCTTGGCAGTTATTAATGTCAACACACACAGTAACATGAAGATTTGCATCTGAAAAGAGTAACTTGGGGTCAAATGCTAGACCAGAATTATTGCTGTGGTTATCATTTAGTGTGTGTGTTAAAGTCATTGCAATCACCCAGGAGACACACAATGCACTTCATGCATATGCCTGCCTTGGAGAATACAGAACCCACATCAGAATTAAAATGCTTATTAAAAAAAGGGTAGTTTGCATTAAATTTCTAAAGGGATTTATGAGGAGCTGTAGCAAACTGTCTAAAGAATATGGATTTGGCTGTGAAAGAAGGAAGACCTAGAATTGACATGAAGGCTTTTATTCTTAGAAATGGTCTTATGTAATGGAGATCTGTGGTATTAGCATTTATTTTTTTTTTCTTTCCTCAGGAAATAATTAAGCACTCCCTTCTGATCATTTTATGGAATCAATACTCTTTCAGCAGCGTTAGCATTATTTGTCTTTGGGAAGTGCACTGTTATGGATGGTAATAATTTTTAAATAGCTGACATTAACTCTTTTCCCTTGGCAGGGAATGGCATGAATGAAGGGTGTTTCTTAGCACAAGCTGCCTCAGCTGGGTGTGAGAGGGTCCAGGTCCCTGTTCTTTGATTTTGATTCAGGCAGGCACTTGTTCTGCTTCTTCCTCCAGAACAGCAGGAGAGGTCAACCCTCCGTGTCTCACAAGAGCAATTTTTAACCTGTAGAGTCTGAGCTTGGGGTCTGAAATGTCCTGGGAGCATTGGGTGGGACCTGCACAGAGCTGGGTGTGAATGTGGAGTGGAATGAGCTGCTGGGAGCAAGGGGAGTAAATACAAGCACGTGGTGGATTGCAGCAGAGCAAACAGTGAGTTGGCTGTCTGGAAACACGGGCAGGAATGAAGAAACAGAACAGTTCTTCCCTTGTCTTTTTCCTCCTCCAAATTCCACAGGCAGATATACAAGGGACAAATGAGTTTATTCCCACAGCTGTTTGCTTTGCCAGCTTTCCTCAGGGTGTGAAGAAATCAGGTGGGGAGGGCTGGAGTAGGATGGGATGGCTGTGGTGCATATGGGGGGATTTCTTTGAACCCCACTGGCTGCCTCCACAATGGCTCAGGAACATAACCTGCTGCTGGCAGAGGGAAGAGCTGACAGCAGGAGGCTGGGAGGGACCCGGGGAAGGTGCAGGATGTGGATGCAATTAGCTGATGTGGTCTGGTGAGCAGTTACCATGCTGTTCTCCCACAGCTAACACACAGCTAGCTGGTCCTTTCCTTGTGCTGGTGAGCTAGAGCACTTCAGGCTGCAGCATGTCAACCTTCCCCAAACCCAGACACCTCTAGGGGCAGGAGCCACCATGGCAGGGGCTTCTGCCTTCCTCTGTGCACCTGCATGCAGTGAGATAAGGCAAGAGTTTTGTTGCCATTTCTACTGTCCTTACCTTTTCTTGGGGTTTCATTCTCTCCAAAGCTTATTAAAAGGAGCTCCCTAAAATGGTAACACACTGATAATTATCTCTGTGTTTTGTAATACTTGTAGATGAAGCTTAAGTACCAGCCAATTGTTGGAATCTAATTACAGGAATTCACTTGATTTGAATTTAACGTTGGAACCATAATAAAAAAAATAATCACTAACAAAGAATGGTTTCTGCTGAGAAGAAAGTCTGACTGCTTCCCTCTCTGCCATGTCTCCCTTGCCTAGCACAAAGCCAATATGTCATTGGGATCTCAGATATTTTACTGAACTCTTTGGAAGATCAAAAAGGGTACTGGAAATCCTGCCTTGCTCTGGCTTGATTCCCTGCTCTGCACAAAGACTGCTTTAAGAGTCTGCTGAGAGTAGAAGGTCTTTAGCTCCCACGGTGTCAGAGTTGCCATTAATCATGAAAGCTTTTCTGGGAAGCTCTCTATTGTGTGTGGAACATCCAGAGCTTCCCTCAGAGCATTAACTGTGTGTCATGCCTCTGAGAGCACGCCCTGGGAGCCCATGCTCACCTGTGCCAGGGCAGCTGCTGCAGCAGGGATTTGGGGAGCTGGAGTGGGAAGCAATGAACTCCTCTCACTTTCACGTTTATGGGAGCTGAGCTGGGCAAGCAGATTGTGGCTATTTTCTGCTCTCATTAGATGATGTAAACCATGCTTTTTGTGTGTTTGTGTCCATGTGACTGTGGAGAACAGCAGGGATTTTTAGAGCTTGGCTTTGAACAAGAAGGAAATAGCAAGGTATGGAAAGGTATTTAAATGCAGTAACATGGAGACAAACCCAAGAAGGGAGAAATTGTGCCAGGAATAGACAACACTGAGCATGTTTAAGAGCTGGTGTGATGGGAGGGAAGCTGAGCTTCATGATAATGTTTGAGCTGCTCACCTGTAGCTGTACTGGAGATGTAGCAGGGATACTGAGGTGGTACTTAGACCAGCTGAAGGAAGAGTAGAATGGAAGGTTTTATGTCCATAAGTGACGTATAAACTAGTGAGACAGTTTGAGAAAAGTTTCTGCCTCTGTGTTCCTGGGCTGTGCTGCTAGGCTGGCACTGGCTGCATGCCTCAGAGCCCCTGTGCATGCTCAGCTCCCTCAGGAGCATGCCACGTGGGGATCTGTGTACCCATGGAGGCTGCAGGGCTAAGCATGGCTGTCTCTGTCTCCCACTGACCTGTTTCTTTTGGGATATATTGCTCTGCCAGTTCCCCAGACTGTGCATGGTGGAGTTGCTTTGTGTGGCTTTTCCACGCAGTGTGGACCAACCCTGAGCTTTCTGGGCATGCATTTGTTCCCTCCCAGTGAGCTTAAACACTCCCTCAGGCTCAGCACAAATGTGACATTCTCACCTGCCAGAAATAAAGTGCTGGGAGCTGTGATTTCCCTAATCCGGTCAAATTGCAATAAATAAAATAAAATATTAGCAGTTATTCCTATCTCAGGAGCCCTTTCTCAGTCAGAATAGTCAGACTCCACTGCAAGAAACAATTCCTCTGCTGGCTGCCACTGGATGCAGTGCTACAAGGTGCCCTGCCCACAGCAGCAATCCCCCCAGCGAGGAGATTCATGCATTTCTGATATGGAAGTGATACTGCAGTTAGTGTGTTTAGATAGCAGGTTTTTGATTATCAGTGAAACCTAAATGGCATCCTCTGTAATTCCTCTGAGTCCCCTCAAGAAAACTGGCTGTTAAGATGTGGCATGACTTGAAGGGAAGATCTGTGGTACTTGTCAAGAAATTTATCAAATAGTCATTTATTATTATGACTCAATATTATGAATACACAGGCACATAATCTTTCCTTTGCAAGATACCACAAATTTACCTCCCTGCTGAAAAAAAACCCTTCCAACTCAGAAAGTGTGTTGGCAGAAAGAGAGAAAAAGATTGTTAAGTGAATTAATGGCTTAATGATGATTGTTTATTGTCTGCATTACACTAGTGGTTAAATTGAGACTGGATCTTTTATGTGTTCAGTGTTACACAAAGGCTGATTGCACAAGTGGCTTCCCCAAAGAGCTAAATGGAGAACAGATAAAAGACAGAAGAAAAATGGCTTTTCCTGGATCTAAGGAGTAGAGAAAGGAGCTGCCTTGCCTGGGGTTATGTAGCTAGTCTATGGCAGAGCTTGGATGTGAACCCAGATATATCAGTACAACTCTTTTCACACAAATTGATGTGGCATCTTGATTTTTATCTAGTATTGCATTAACTACTTAGTGTCACCCTGGTGAAAGTGTCTGTGCTTCTCTGCCTAAAAAAGTAAAGGTTTTGTCTTTGTGTACACAGGTATAGAAAGCTAACACTCATGTCTGAAACATCTTTAATCTCTTATTCTTGCATTTGCATGTTTGCTAAGAAAATGCAAGCAAGTGTGAATCTGGTTAGTAATGCTTGTTAGATGCAGAACTACCCTGTGTCCTGAGCACTGGCCTGGAATTCAGGCCAGCCATGGCTAGCCTGCCTCCTGCCAGCTAGGCTCTGCTCTGGGGATGTGCTGCTGGGTGTTTTTTGGTTTATTTTTTTTCCTTTTCCATTGCATTGTTCAGCCTCACAGTGCTTATCAGCACCCCGACCATCTCCCACAGTCAAACTGGGTCATCCAAATCCTTCAGTCTTGACCTCAGCTGAGCTGCAAGAGCCTGAATATCTCCTATCTTGCTTGGTCCCTTGGAAACCACTTAACAGGGAGCTAGAAGGGCATGGCAACACCCTCCTTTGATGAAGTGTGCCCCAAGCAGGCTCTGAGCTTGCTCTGGTGATAGTGTAGGGTCTTGCTGGGGGCATTTCTTGAGGCAGGCAGCAGTGGGGATGTGGGAGGAAACTGAGGGAGGGTTTGGGTAGAGTGTGGCCCCGAGGCAGCTCCTGGCAGTTTTGGCACTATCCTGGTTGGGAGTGAGGAGCTGAGGCACTTGCACAAGGCTGGGTTTTGCCCCAGAGTTTCCAGCACCCAGAAAAGAAAAACCTTCCCCCCAGCACTGGCTCCCCAAAGCCTCTGCTCCAACTCTCTGCCGAAGTCCAGAAAGTGAACTGTTTTTTGGGTTTGGGTTGTTTCATTCATGGCATCTGAGGCTTTCCTTTGGGCTGGGCAGTGAGAGGCAATGAAGAGATCCTGTCATTAAGTGTTTCCTGGTGTTTGCTGCCACTTTGGCTCTGCACAGTTGGCACAGCAGTAATTTCTGCTCCATGGTGTTCTCAGTCTCCCTGGCTGGAACAGGCATTTTGCTGACACTCCAGGGCTTGTGTTTTTGGTTTTTTTAAAAAGAACTGGCTCATTTCCCAAGGCAGAAGTTGCTTTTAAGAAGGAGCTTCCTGCCGTGTACAGTATTTATTTTTTAATTAGTTGAGCTAATGTGCAATTAATGTTTATAATGCAAACCTGTCTGGGGCCATCTATTCACTTAATCAGGACACTTCTAATAGTTTAATTTTCTTTAGGACTTTTTCTTTGAGAACAAAACACTGTGGCTGCATAGCAGCATTTTTCCAAACCTTGCTGTATGCTTGGCTGTCTCTACAGCATCTTGTTCTCCAGAGACCAGCCTTGATGAACTTTTTGTTCTTTGCTGTCTAAAGGTTTGTAGCACTTTCCCAGAATAAAATGAACCAGCAAAAAACCATCTCACACTGACAGGAAAATTTTTAATCTGTTTGAGGCTTGTTTTTATTCCCAGTCTAGAAGTAAAATTCTGTTGTGAATTCATAAACCTTGCTTCAGATTCTGACTGGTTTGAAATAGGATTTCCTCTGGTAAATATATTTGCACAGATGCATAAAGGATTTTTCTGGGTTTTTAGTCATGTGTTGCCCTGTGTTACCCCAGTATTTTGCAATATTTTGATGCAATAATCTTAGGCTAGGGACAATTG
Organism: Ploceus nigricollis; assembly: GCA_013399945.1. Lineage (NCBI taxonomy): Eukaryota > Metazoa > Chordata > Aves > Passeriformes > Ploceidae > Ploceus > Ploceus nigricollis. Next base: position 65,764 of record VXBC01001353.1, on the reverse strand, counting down.
CACAAGCTTGGACAAAAACATATGAAACTCTTTCATCCTAGACACTGTTCAAGTGTAGACATTTAGAAATGCAAGTGTCACATTCACTTTGTGTGACAGATGATCAGGGGCTGGGAGAGCAGCAAAGAATTTGGAATAACTGCTCCATCCCTTGTGTGCTGATAGTTGTACACAGATCTGATTAAGGATGTGTTAGAATGACCAAAAATAAGTTTTTCTGCAACAGATGCACCACGTGTGTATGTGGCAATTACAACTAAAAAATGGTATCAAAGTGTAACAGTGGCAGTGAGTGTTTCAGGTTGGCTGAACTCTCAGGGGTCACTTCTTGTGTGCCCTGAGTGGCAAAGGTAACTCCTGGTTCAGCAGCACTGAGGATGGAAAAGCACCTGCTCCTTTCCCTGGTAGCAAATTGCTGACCTGGCAGCACGGCACTGAACTGATCCATTGCTTTTCCAAACTCACTGCTCAAAGACAGTGCTGCTGGCAAGTTTGGCAGGTGTTTGAGTGCATCAGTAACCCCAGGCACAGCAGAAATGCCCTTAATAACTGTGCAGGTTTGTTTGTTCCTGTTTGTTGGTTGTTTTGAAGTAGCATCTGTCATCTACAGGTGGGAAAGGAAGTTACTACTGCCAGATATTTGTGGTGCCTCAGCTGTGACAGAGGTGCTGCAACCTGCCCTGGGATGCTGGTACCCTCAGCTCTCAGCTGCAAGAAGAGGAGCTTGAAGGTGCAATTACAGCTCAGACTCTTCTTTTGAGTTATCCTCTGCAGGGTCTGGCTTTTCTCTGAGTGTCTGGGAAGTACAGAGACTGTGCTGATGCCTAAAGCTGTCTACTGTGAACTACACGATCTCTACCTGAGCAAAGTTATCCCTGCTTTAATGATCAGGGAGACAGAAGATGTATGGTGAAGGCAGACTCAGAATTCATGTTTTGTGACTCCCAGCCCAGTGTCCTGAACATACTGAGGTGGGCTCTGTCTGTTACAGAGGGTCTTTTGATGTGCTTCTAATTAAAAGCCTGCAGCAGCCTCCCCCAGACACAGCACCAGTTGTTATGTGCAGCTCTGTGCAGGGTCCAGGTGTGCTGGAGGTGTGTGTGCTTGTGTCAACAGCACCAGCATCCTCCTGTCCCCAGCACACTGAAGTAAGATTAACAATGTGTGTTTAATTGCGTGTTCCTGGCAGCTGCCCTGAGCCACTCACCCCTGCAGCAGGACTGCTCCACTGAACACTGCAATTACCTTGTGCTGCAAAGGTCCCTCTGCTGCCCAGTGCCTTCATATCACCAGTGCAGCACTCTGCTCTCCCCTGCTCCAAATTAGGCTTCTCAGGGGGATTACAGGGAGCCTGGTTTCAGGGATTTATATTATTTAAATTATAAATATCCTGCAAGAACAGGATTTGTAATGGAAGTTGGAGTTTTAATATGTTTATACCGATAACACAATTTAAAGTAATTAGTTTGTGAAGAGTGAGGTAACAAAAATTTAGGAGAATTAACATGTTTTATTTCTTAGTGCTGCAGCTAAAAGGGTGAACTTGTCTCTGCCAGTCTGTGGGAATTGGGATGGTTAATATGGGGTAGCAGTGTGACAACTGAGTGCTCACCCTGCTCTGGCTGCACAGGTCATGCTGTGTGTTTTCAGCAGGTCAGAGCTTTTAGAAGCACAAACAGTTGGGAAAGAAGCATCTCCTACTGTGACTCTGTCTAGTGACACTCCTCTCTGGGATTAGGTGGCCTGAGCTGTGGATTGAAAGTGGTGAGCAGGGAAAACCTTGCTTAAAACCTTTTCTGTGAAGTAATTAAAGACTATCAAGTTAATCACAGTTCTTGAGAGCCCAGTAGGAAAACTTGGTGTCATTCTAACTGTTCTGGGACCTCCCTAGGTGATGCAGGGAGTGCCCTCCTGGGCTGCTCCTTTCCCAGGTGATCTGTAGCTCTTTCCCTCTAATTTTGCTCACCTTCACATCCCTTTGATCTCTTCAGTGACATTGCAATTTTTTTTAACTTCAATATCTTTTCTTGGCCAAAAGTCTCTTAATATTGGGATTTAACTTGTATGAACATGGTGCCCTCAAAATACCATCAAATTAAGGGAAAAACCCCCCAGTATCCAGGATATTTATCCCCCTTCAGTGCAGGGAGTGAGCTAAATGCTTGTTTGTCCCCTGATTGCCCCCAGTTCTGTAATTCTTTGAAAGCAGTGGCAGACATACATTGCAGCTAGCACTGAGTGGGGAAACAGTGGAGGTGTTTGAGGGTATAATCATAAAAAGGACAGAAAATAGGAAGAACAAAGTGTAGCTGTAGCAGTCAAAGATGACAGATCTTAGGGATTTGAAACTTTCAAGACATATTATTTGGTAATATCCCTTCCTATTTCAGACTTAATCCTGTTCAGTGCTGGGGTCCAGTGCTGTGGAAGTGAAAGGCAGGGAATCCTACTGTGCACTAATAAGACTCTTGTGTGGGGACCAAATTCCTCTTCACAAGCCCCAGCTTCTAGGGCTTTCTTAATGTACTGTAATCATCTCCCCTCTGCCTTGCTCTTACTGGTGAAAACACTGGGAAAATGAGAGAATATGAGAACTTGCTGTGGTTGTGTGGGTCTGGGTGCATGTAACAGCACCTGAAGCATCAAGCAGCCTCCTCCTGAGATTTTGGAGCATCACTGCTGGTTCACCTCTCTGTATGAAGGAGATTGTGGCTCATCATGAGGTTGTGGTACTGCCATGAAGTGAGGGCAGAATGTGTGAAACAGAGATCTGATTGTACAGCAATGAATCATGTTCATACTGTCAGTTTCTGGGCTGTTAATTACAGTGAAGGGTTTCATGGTAGGAACTAAAGTAAAATCCATTATGATGTTGATCAGCATGGAAGTAATTATATCCTTCTGATTTGGTCTGTGGTGAAAAAAGGGCTCAGTGAGGATTGTGATTCTTCTTCCTTCTGAAATAAGAATATTGCAAAATAATTAAAACTATCATCATCAACCCCTTAATGGAGGAGAATCAAGTAAGAGACAAAGACCACTGGGTGGGTCAATTTGTAGGGCATTGAAATCAATACCTAATTATCAGACAGTGCTTTAAAAACACTGGTTAAAAAATTCAGAAGCAGTGACCTTAATGTGCAGTTAATTTACTCTTATTAATTTTAGTAATATTTCTTCTGAATGGACACATTGAAACTCAGTTGAGGGCATTTATTTCAGCATGGTTATGGGCTTTGTGAGTGTGCAGGGAAGGAAAAACAATTTAGGTTATGTTGCAAGTCATGTCAGCCTTTGGTGCAGAGTTTATCTGTGCTGTTCAGTGATAGACTGGACCTGTGCATTGAAGAGATATTGCAATGTGGAGCAGGAGGTTCCCCAAGATGATACAGCCAGAGACAAGCCAAACCTGTTTTGAGGAAAAAAGAGAGAAAGTGTGGATGTGCAGTGCTTCTTTCAATATATTCTGCTCCTGGTGTGCATTCTTTCAGGAATGGCATCTAAAATGACTTAAAAGAACTTGCTACACTTCAAACAGAAGTGGAAAACCAAACAAGGTATGACACATCCCAGTGAAGAGCATCAGATGGGGGTTGGCATAGCAGGGCTGCCTGTGGGGCAGAGAGGAGTGGAATGGTGAGAGAGTCTGGAACATCATCAACAGTTCCATGGTGGGGAAAATGGCTTAGTGTCTCCTTCTAACAGCATCTGTGGGACTGAGCCACAAAAAGAGAGAGGATGGTGAAAATACAGCAGTGGTGGGAGTCTGTGACAGGATCTGTGGCAGCTGCCTTGGTCTCCGGGAATGCTGTGATGAGTTTGTGAAGCTCCTGCACTGGGATATCCCTGCCCAGCAGGTTTCCTGTAGATATCCCAAAAATGTCTCACACCTCTTTGAGGTGAAAGATATGGCCACAAATGCTCTTGTTTCTCAGCATTTCAGGGAATCTGAAAGCCAATCACTGTTTCATCCTTCCCAGCACAGGAGTATCTGTGATTTTTTATAGGTTTTGATGTATCAAATGAATGAAGTTCTAACGTGTGCTTTGTGGGAGATGCTAAGAAACAAAGGGAGGAAGGAATAATAGTAACACAAAATAGGAAAATAAAATCTGTTCCATCTGCCAAAACAACAAGGAAAGAGCACAAATAGTGCTGCCTGTAGGCACTGAGCAGAGGCTGCTGTGAGAGCCACCTGAGGTGTGTGACACATCTGTGCCACAGCCACTTACCTTGTGGTCTGTGCTCTCAACACAAATGCACATTTCATTCCTTTTTTGGGTTTTTTCTGGTGATGTTTCCTGAATTTCCAGGGAGCAACTGTAACGGGGGAAATACTATGATTGCTCCCATATTATCACTGCTTTAAAATGAACCCCAGATGTCTGCCAGCTCTAAGTGGTATATCTGAAATCAGTGTGGGCTGAAGAGCTGGGTACAAATCAGGGTCAGTACTGGCAGTGCCAGATCCTGAGCTTCTGTGGGGTGAAACAGCTGCCCTCAGATCAGAAAGTTCTGTTTCCTTATATTGGGTTGTGACAGGAGTAGATATTGTGTATTGGTGAAATTTAGAAGCTGTGCAAATTACTTCTTTTTTTCCTTTCTTTATTTTTTTTTTGTTTTAATTAATTAGCTTATGAATAAATGCTTTAATTTTTTTTGCACATTTTTACTTGCTCCAAAATTCCTTTTAGTGCTCAAATGAGTAATTTTTTTTGCAGGCCTTCAATGGTGTTTAATTAAAAAGACAAGGTTTGGTGCTTGAACTTGCTGATTAAATTAAACGTTGCTGTTTAAAACAGGTGTCATAATCAGAAAAAAACCCCAAAATTATTAACCACTGAAACAAAGCTTATGTAAAAATACTTGGATTAAACCATGATGACTAGGGTCCTGTCTAATTTTAATGGCAGGAACATCTTTTCAAATAATCATGTTTTCCCAAGACATTGCCAATGAGGAAGGATTAGTACTACAAAATATTACATCTTGTTTAGATTTCCATAGAGGCAAAATGCTTGTTTGCTGTAAGAGCTGCTCATCTTTTATTGGTAGCAGTGGCACTAAATCACAGCTGTCAGACTGAAAAGAAACTCCCAGTTCTGACTTCTTGTTTTGACTCCTTTCTTCCAAATCATGGCTCCAAATCTGCTGGGGACAGGGACAAGATTAGAAGGGCACTGCAGCTCTTCTGCCAGTAAAGAGTGGTGTTTGTAGCCCAGTTTTGGAGTAAAAGCATGCAGACAAATCCGTGGCAGTACTCCATGCTCGAGGGAGAGCTCTTTAGCTTGTTTGCAACCAGAGTGAGGGGCCAGAGCTGTGAGCCTGCTGGGGCTGTTGCCCTNCACGGGCTGGGGATTGAAACTCCCTGAGATCTTGGGGTCACCAAGACCCCAAGATGTGACACTTCCCCTGCTAGCAAGCTGTGGGAACACAAACCAGCAAGGAGCCTTGCAAGCTTTTCACTGCCATTCCATTAAAGTTCAAGCAATTTCACTCTTTGCAGCTCAGTTCAGGAGAAAGTCGCCCGTGCTGAGTGCTCACAACTTCAGCTGGCAGCGCTACTGAGGGGTGGCAGATCAGTAATTCTGTGACATGCAAGTGAATCAGTTGAACCCTTGCAACATCTAATTAATTTGCAGTTGTTGTGAAGAATCTACAAATGATCATTATTGGTAATGAAGCTATTGATCCAAAGTGTACAAACTAGGCAAAAAAAAAAAAAAAGAGTAAGATGTGAAGGCTCCACGTCAGATCCTCCAATAACCACCACCAGCACTTTAATGACCTCAGTGGGGCTTTGTTGAGTAACATCAGCTGAGAACATGGGGCATAAAATTTAATGTTCCTTGAACTGTTTTAGGATTCAGTAATAATGTAGCTTATGTACACACCTACGCTGAAATTTTCAAAGCTACCCAGGGGAACTAAATGCTAATTGTAATGGAAATGGGCACTCAAAGCCCTTAAACGGCCTTCCAGATCTCACTCTGCAGTCATTCCTTGTACAGACCCATTGCCCAGCTCCTCACTGTTTTTATGTGTCTGTGGGCTTTGCTTTCAGCCAGAAATCAGCACCTTTTCCCTTCCTTTAAAGAGTCTGAATTGTAATCCTCATGGTAGAAATTTTGGATGCTTTGCTGGCAAACCTGTAGATTGCTATGAAAGGGCAGTGTAATATAAATTTTCCAGTTTTCAGTTTTAATGTGACTTTGTAATTTAAAAGATAATTCAGGAGAGACACTTTGGGAAACTCATTGCTGTTTGTGGTCCCACTGCTGTTTCTTTTTGACTGTTCAGAATACAACCACCATATGAGAAAGAGAATGATATAATTAAGTTGCTGCCATGAATTAATCTATAGCACAATTCCATTACAACTAATGGAATTATATCAGGATTAATTTTGGTCCACTTTAATATTTTTAGACACTGGGAAAAACATTATTCTTGTCATGAGGTAAAACAAGTCTGACACTACGTTCTCTGAATTTGTGCTTCATCCTTTATTAATGTTAGAGGGTAATGATGTGCTGTATTACTTTTCTAGCAGCTAAAATATTATGCTGTTTTAAGAGATTTTATTCAGTCCTTCAGGGACATTTGCTGCTGCCTGCAGCAAAATTGGATGAGATGTGCATATATAAGCGTGTGCTTGCATATGTGTATACACACATATATAGTTGTTTGTGAACACAAAAAACTCCAGGAAAGCTCTGCATATGGAGGGTTTTTTAATTGCTTTGAAGGTAGATAGAAATTCTGATGGTTTTCAATCTGGTTCTTTTTATTAAATAAGTCTTACAATTAAGAGCAAAATAATAACCAAGCAAGTTAAATCTTACCATTCATCAAGAAAGATGAATTCCTAATGTTTAGGCACTTAGCTGTGCTGCTTTTTTGGATCTTGAGAGAATTTTTATTAAAATGCAAATAGTGTAGCTTCAACACTGTTCCCTGATTAAATGGAAAAAGCATCACTTAGTACTCATTGAAGTCAAATGTAATCAAGATGGAATTGATTTTATATTCTGTTCATGTAAACACTGCTTATTCTAGCTCTTAAAAATCCATAAAATAACAAAAATGCCAGGTTTATTTTTCAAATGGATACAAGGTAAAGAGAGAACTGCTTATATGCATTATGAATTTATAATGGAAATGATGCTAGCCTAAGGTAAGGGCAAGAGTGATACTCCTCCACTACTATAAACTTATATTGAAACTGTGGTTATGTGATGAAATTTTCACAGCCTGAATAGAGATGAGACTTTTCAGCATATTTACAGCTTGAATTGAGCTCTCCATCCACATGTTTCTTACCCGGGATTAGCTCTTTTTACTGGAAAGTTCCAGCCATCTGGAATTACCTTGCAGATATTGTGTGGTGGGGACACAAACATAAATTGCAGCTTGAGCATCACCTGTTGGCTTAGCCTTTTGTTTATTCCCAGTTATTACTTGCAAATAACAGTATGGACCCAGAAAATACCTGGCTGCAGGTGTAACTCTGGCTGGGCTGTCACACTCTTGGATCCAGAGACTGTCAGGGTCTGGGTGTTAGGGAACACTGGAGTTCTGTGAGGAAACAAAGCCATTTGGCAGGTGCAGTTAAATTTAGAGGGTTTTAGGCTCAGTTAAACGAGTTTGCAGCTGTGCCCATGAAGAAGTGCAGCTCTAGGCTGGTCAGCCTCTGAAGGTGTGCAGCTGTGCAGGGACAGTCATCCCTGCAAACACAGGACACCATGGGGGGCAAAGAGATGCTGCCTTATGAATGGTGGGCTCTGAACACCCTTCAAAACCTCCCCCATGTGACACCTGAACTGCTCTGCTGTCTGCACCCAGTGCAGCACCCACAGCTCTGGGAGCTGGGGTGTGTAATTATGGGGACTTGCTCTTCCACATACCCTCTCAATGGCATGGGAAGATAAATCCTAGTTGATTTTTCTGTCTGAGAAAGTGGGGGTTTTTTTGTGGTGTTTTTTTTTGTTTGTTTGTTTTGTTTGGTTTGGTTTTAGTTTTTTTTTTGTTTTTGTTTCTCTGTGCAGGCACAGTCATACAAAGTCCAAAAGAAACCTTACACTGTGAACTAAAAAATTCGTCACTAGACATTTCTGTCTCTGTGTCTGCAACTTACTCCAACTTAGGTTTTTAGGAGTCACTTTGTATTAAGAAAAATAGTATTGTGCTTCCTAAGCAATGTGGGTGTTTTGCTTACGAAGATGTAACTGCTAAAATCTCCCCTAAGTCATAATATCTGATGAGCATGTGAATGGAAGATAAAAGCTTCTATTGACATCATGTTAATGCAAATCCAGGGAAATGTTTCTGAAGTTTTGAGTTCTCTGTAGTGTTAGTTGGGGTGTGTGAAGTTTGCTGTGTCATGAGCAATATTTCAGCTCCCTTGAGTGCTGGGGAGGAGCAGTGGTGGAAGAGCACAGGTGGATGGTTTGTGTGCTCCCAGCTGATTACTGCATCACCAGGATGTGTGGGACATGTGGACACTGCAGAGGGTGAGAACGGATGGGAAAATGTCCCCAGCTGGTTTAGGTGGATGCTCTGGAGCCCATCTTTGAGTGAATAACCCCCCATGAGCTCAATTTGCAGGCAGAACATGCAATGACCTGTACCTCCCTCTCTGCTTTCTTTCCTCCTAGATTTCACTTTTTTTCCATTTTGATGTAAAGACAGCAATTGAGCTTTTTAGTTTCTGCCTGGGGTTTTTCTAAGCTACAGTTTGGGTCATGTAAAATACAAACATTAGTATTAATGCTATGATGGTCTTTTAGTAGCTAAAATGAGATTATCCAGGAAGAAAATAATATTTTGACTTACTGTGAATTCTTGTGGGTTTATGTATTTAGTGTTTTTCCCTAGATGACAACTCCTAATAACAACCATTATGCACATTTTGCAGACATTACACTGAATGATTTAGACTTTAAGAAATTTCTTTTTTAGAAGCCAGTCTTTAAAAACAGAGTTAGTGTTGGACCATTTTAGCATAAATGGTAAAGTGCGAATGAAAATTAATTCAGTCTGCAAAATGTGTTTCAGGATGTGTTTAAGCAAGCGAAAATCAACAAATCAAAGGTCAGTCTTAGAAGGTGCAGAAATGGGGAGTGAATGCCTTGGAGCACATCTTCTAATTAAATCCCTGTAGAGGAAATAATGGTGAATTTAAAGACCAGAGTCACTGCATCTAGGACAGGGCTGCACATCCATTATCGAGAGGATTTTGATGGTTTTATTGGAAATGACTATAGCAAAAGGTAAGGTAGCATATTTGGGAGTAGCAAGATGTAATAAATTCATAATACCTACTAATACAACAACCTGTTTCACTCCAAATTCTGTACACTTCTATTTAATATGGCATCCTCTTTCCAAAGATAATATTTCTGTATCATAAGTGTTGTAAAAGAAATGTCATTGTAAAAGAAGTGTCATTAGAAAGGAAGGTGGGATCTCAGAGAAGCCCATTAATTTATCTTTTTACATGTCTCCTATTTCCTAGCAGCATTTGTACCATGAACAGGTCTTCTCAAACCTCTTCCCCTCTAAGGAGGTCACCAAGTTAATTGTGCTCAAATATTTCTGAAATGATGCCCCTCTTTTCAGGCAGGAAACCTTCATCTTAATGCTTGTTTGGATTAGTCAGTATTTGACTTGTGCTGTCTCCTTAGATGAACAGGTTAAACATTGTATAAATTTTTAAAGTACAACACCCCCCTCAAAAAAATATAAAAAAGAGTAAATCATGAAAACAATCTTTTTTGTTTGTTCATCATTGAATTTCGAGTTTGAAACATTAACCTTGGGGAATGCAAAAAGCCCAGATAGTTTCTATAATTTGGGTCAAGGTTTCTTTTTTTTTTAAGTCTCTTCAGACTGACAAGAACCTATCAGCACCTTACGTTTTTTGGTGCTCTTTTTGTAAACAGGTCAGTAGTACAGGGAACCTAAAATCTATGAAGAGACTGAAAATAAGAGGATTAGCTGTTTCACAGGCTGAACAGAGAAAGATATGATGAAATCATTCCAGAGGCAGAGAGGAAATGTGATTTTCATACTATTTTGTGATTTATATTTTCTGAGCTGTGCTACAAAGGACAGCAAAGAAAAGAAAGTGAAATATCCTCTGGTGCTACCTCAGTGACAGTGCAGATTATGGAGGGGTTCCCTCCAGTCCAGCTCTGACAGAGCTTCTGTGCTCCAGCCAGAGCTGTGCATGTGTGTGACACCTCTGCCCTGGGCTTCCCTTGCCCTCCCAGCCCTGGTGACAATTTCAAGAGTCAGGAGCATGGTTGTGGTGAGCTGGAATCCCCCAGCAGCTCACCTGTATTTGAGCATTATCTGCTGGCCCAGGCAGATTGAACACTGTGCATTGGAGTTCAGCATAGAAAGGGTTTTAGTCAAACTCCTGATTCCCTAGGAACACTTTGTGCATGTGTTGGACCAGTGGACTTATTCTGGGACTTGAAAAAACTTCAAGACTGAAAGACCACAAGATTTCAGACTCCTTTGACTCAGTCCTGGGTTACTTCTTCTTGCACTTGTGAATTTTTGCACTCCTCCTCTCACTAACTCAAGTCAACGAGGTGTCTTTGATTTGCTGAATGCTGTAAGTTGTTGAATGCAGCTGTAAAATTTAGCAAGCAGAACTCTGCCATTCCTTGTAGCTATAGTGCAATATGATTGGAGAAATCTATTTAAAAGGTGCCACATCCAATTTTGTTGGGCTTTAGGAGTATAGGAGTGTTTATAGGAGTGTTTAGGAGTGTTTATACTACAACTTCTGTGGGCTCCATGTTTTGTTTAAGGAACTTTTCCAAAATTATGGAAGTTTTACTTTTAGAATTCATTTCAGTAGAGGATGTTTAAATCCATTCAGTCTTATGGAACTTGTGACTAGTTTAATGGGAGTTAAATACAAGCTGAATTAAGCATTAAGGATATTTCTGCAGTGATAAGATCAGAAGTTTGAAGGAAGGGAAACACGTTTTTAGTGGAACTTTGGAAATCTCATGTTCACAAATTTAACAAGACTATCTATTTTTGCCTGCTTTGCATGGGATATTCCTCAGATCTGGGCAAGGGGCTTTAAAATGTGAATTCCCTGATCCAATGAGATAAATGACAAGAGGGAATTTTTACTGTCGAGACTGACTTCACCAGCAAAATTCAGATCTACAGGGATAAAACCCTCTCATACATTTTCAATAATTTTGATTTTCAGTCTTAGCATACTCAGGGTCACTGACAGACAGAATCAAGATAAAACTCTTATTCAGGTCATCTTTTCCATGATTTTCCAACTGTATTTTTTTAGGCTTAGCAGTTTTCAATTCTTTCCATCTTGCCTCAGGGGGCAAAATTTCCACACTCACATTCATCCTGACTGTTCCATGCTGGCATCCTTCCCAGCTGGTCTGCATCTCTGCCAAGGTGTGCTGCTGCAGGCTGGACACAGGACTGTCCCTGAAGCTGTGTGCAGTGAGTGACTTCATGTCTCACAAATCCCTGCTTAAATGTCTCCTTATGATGCTCACTGAGCTGCAGAAACTTTATTCCATCTAATCCCTTGTCCACAGCCTAACCAACATATTAAAAACCAAAATCATCCTCTAATATGATTGCTCAACCTGTTTAATTGAAAGGGTATCAGATATTTTTTCCCTTCTTTCTGCTCTTGGAGGAAAAAACAATTTGAGCCATCCCAGCTCTCTGCTGTTGTTGTAAGTGGAGGTCTCACATTTGTTGTGTTGCTAGGGAGTGTGTGCAGCTTTTGTTCCTTTTGAATTATAGCTGCTAGCACTTATCTTCTCCTCCAGCAAAAAGCATTTATAGCAAGTTCTTTGAAAGCAGTGCAGTCATTTGTACTGAAGACAGAATTATGGCAGCAGCAAACAGTTACAGGGAGGAATATAGCCTGGTGTTCCCTCTACACACAGGTAACTCTGCTTACATTGGTTATTCATTTTTATAAGAACAGTTTTCTTAACTTTCTGGAAGAGTGGAATAATCATGATCTGGGATGAGAAACATGCTTGAATTTTCCATATTCCTTCATAACAGCTAAAACACCCTTGGATCCTCTTTCCAAAGGC
>VXBC01001353.1:22226-53592 GCA_013399945.1 Ploceus nigricollis | reverse complement strand
TTTTTTGGGTGGCAATATTTTAAAATGGATTTATTTTTGCTCCCATGCTAAGCAGAAAACATTTGGAAAGTATTCTCCACATTTTGTTGTGGTTGCATTGAAAGCTCTTACAAAATGGAATTGTTGTTGTCTGGTTAACTGTAATTTGCTGGAATTCAGAAATTATACCAGACAGTTGCACATCCCTGTTTCTGTCTCATGCACATCTTGTTTCATATTCTAGTAACATGTGTTTTATTCTGTAATTAAGGCAAGAATGGATTGAATGGGAAGAGATATTTTTGTTCAAAATTCCAAATGTCTGGTTAGCCACTGGGTAGAGAAGTTGGTGCTAAAATTTCCCTAGTGAGGAATAGACTAAGTTCTGATCTCTTCCTTCTTGTTAATACCTAAAGATTTTGAGGATGCAGTTTCACCCTGATGAACAAGAGCTTTGTGACAAAACAGTCCATGTGAAGCTGTGTGTTAAGTGAAAGGTTTATTGTTTGAGCTTTATATTCTTTTCAGCCTTTTTTATTTTGAAATGCCAATCACTGACTTTGCCTGTCAAAATTGAAGAACTTAATGTTTTTTTCAGAGAACCATTCCATCAACAGTTGCTTCAAATATTTAACCCATGTGGTGTAAATCAAGTGACAATGTAGGATTCTTTTTATTCTCTCTCCAAATTATAACAAAACCAAGATATTCTCTCCCCCTATTTAGCCTAATGTGTTAAAGGCCTGTAAAAATAGCCTGATGTCTGTATGTGTTTTGGGGCTTGGTTTTTTGTTGGACTTTTTCTTTTTTTTTTTTCCCCCCCAAACCATTTTTATGACTTTCTGATGGGACTTCAGAAAAGCAATCTCCCTCTGTTGACCTGATCCATTTGGATGTGCATTCCAGAGGCATATATCTCTATCAAATTTACCTCATTCAGATCTAAATAGTGATGGTTATGATGTAATTTTGGAACTGGGACCTAAAGGAGGTGAAAATGAGTGTTCACTACGTGTTTCTAAGTTTTGAAAGGACTTAAAAAGAAAACAGAGCAAAGAAACCCCTCTGAAGTGGAGGTGGTGGTAGGTGGGCTGGGTATTCTGGAAGGAGGAGCAGTTCTGTGGCCAGTGGAATAATCTCTTTTGTAACAGAGTAAAAATAAACTGCAGGCAGTCAGTGTTATCTGTTATGCATTTTTCTTCTTTACTTATATCCTCAGGGACATGGAGTAGAAAGTTCCTCACATAAATTAACTCACAGAGGCGAAAAAAGCAGGGAGGACTTGGGCAGTATGATATGTGATCAGAAAAATTAATGACATCATCATCTTCCTGTTTTAATGGCTCCTGATGCTGCTTACATGGCACTGGAAGGAATTGCTCCAGCCCCTAACTGTGGAGTTAGTGATGCCCTTGTGGGTCTCTGCCTCCCAGCCAGGCCATGGGTGCACTCCCCCAGGGCTGCTGGATTTGACTTTGGCTTTGCTGCAGCTCTGCCACTTCCCACCAGTGCAGGCTCCTGGACCTCAGAGAACAGCCTGAGACTGCTGCCAGTAAATGCAGAGATTGCTGTGGGGAAATATTTCCAGAGTTACCCCTCACTGTGGAAAGTGCAGTTCTAGCTCTAGCAAAACACTGGGATAAAACTTCTTTGTCATTTATGCGTAGCTCCTGCTGCAATATGAGATTGGAAAATGAAACCAGCTTGAAGCCAGTGTGAAGTTCTCTGAATATTCAGGAAGTAAAATAAGCTTTCTAATTAAAAGTGTCTGTAGCTGCAGAAACTTTGGATATCAGTTCTTCTCTTTGAAATAAACTTTTCACCATTAAGTGTAGTTTATTCTGAATATCTGTGGCTGCATTTGGCCCTTGCTGCCTCCAGGACAGCTCCTGGGGCACCTCATTGCTTATGACAGCAAAAAAAGGAGTTCAGGTGAAGTCATACATTAATCCCTAGAGCTGTCTCATCCTCTGGAAAGGCAGCAGAGGACTTTGTGTGTGATGCTGTAGCATCACTCATCGATGAGGACGTGCAGGCTGCTTGAAGTGGACTGATATTGTCATCTTAGGTCAGCATCATCACATGTTCTGGCATCTCAGTTACTGATCTAAAATAATGAAAGGAGTTGTCAGGTCAGGTAGGTTTGATGAATTACCCAGCTCAGTTACTGCTATCTAAAATAATCTGTATCATTTACTGAGCATCAGCATGTTGCTTACTTGAGAAATTGCACTTTAACACCAGTTTCTCTGAGACATAAACAGCCATTAGAGAATTCTTTGGGGTATAGGTACATACCAGAGAAAATGTCAAACCATTTATTTAGAAAATATTTTAACACTGGGAAAAGATTTAGGAAAATAGTAGAGGAAAAAAAAACCTACTATGGAGAAAACAAACCTGCTCACAAAATAAGAATTTTAATATGAGTGAGCATACTGATTTCTGAATTTACCTTTATTAAGAAAAGTGGTTGACTATGCAGTTGCAAAAAATGCAGTACAGATCCTGCACCAGGGAATCCAATAGCAGTAATACCATTATAGTTCATTTTCACACTTAATTAGTAGTAACAATCTAAATATATTAGTAACAATCTAGATCTCTCACAACAAGGCTAAGCTTTGTGTGGACAGGTAAGAAGACAAATGCCTCCCAGGTCTGCCAAGCAGATATTCAGAGTAGTGCAAGGTGTGTTCACATAATGTCATTTGTAAGGTGAGGAACTAGGGGAAAAATAAAAAAAGTAAATTGAGGAATTAAAAAAAAGGCAGAACAAATGGAGAAATTACAGATGATAATTCACTGTATTAGGTGAATGTTTTATTTACTTTTACTGTTTCTTTTTTAGTTATGTTACTGAGAGTAGGAGCATCACTTTGGGTTGCTGTACAGACCCAGCACACCCTCAGTGTGTCATACTGATGTAACACCTATAGAACCCTCTTCACCTTCAGCTGCAGCATGATTTGCCTGCAGATTGGTGCTGCAGAGAAATGGGTGAAGTTAAACATCAGTTAGAGCTAGATGGGAATTTTTATTCATAATGTAGAGAGTAAAGAATACTGATTTTTTTCTGAAACCCATATTTTAGAAAGAAAAAGAACCTACAGAAATATTTAGATTACTGTTTAATTAAAAAGAGTATAGCATTAAAGTATTTCTTTTAATATAAAATTGTTTCTGAAAAGAAAAATCAGTTTTTCAAAGATTTCTTCCTAAATAAAAAATTCCCCATAATTTATACTTTCCTAATAATGATGCTGATAATAGTGTGAGCTGTAATAATGGGCTGACATTTATTAATAAAGAAATGTTCCCCTAGAAGCTGGCTGTTCCTTTGTGGTCCAGGGCATTTCTATTTTTCCCTGCTTCCGAGACAGCAGAGTTCAAACTCTGCACAAGCACAGTGTGGGGGCTGGAGGATGGATTTAATCCCAACTTCCTTTCTAATAGGATGGAAGATGGATGTATGGAAACCAGCAGTCCCTTCCCTGCTGAGCCATGTGGTTTTTGTGCTAGAGCAGAGTGTTGGTTCAGTGAGCCCACCTTCTCTTTTCTCCCATGTGGAGGTCTAATGGAATTTTAAAAACCAAACAAACTTTTTTTTTTTTTTGCCCATATATTGTAATCAATGAGTCAATTACTTGAGTTTCTCCACTGCCTCTGGCCTGCTTTGTGTATTCACATATTTGCTTCCATATGATGCCCCATCAGGAAAGTTCCTAGAATGATTGTCCACTGTGTCCTCCTCCTTGTTGTTTGGAAAAAAACCAAAAGTTTTTCTTGTTTAGTTCAGATCTTGGTGGCTGCACTGACAGACAAAGCCAGCCTGGGGATGAAGTGGTTTATCCCAGCTACCAGCTCATACAAACTCAACATCTGCTAATTATGTCTTTTCTGTCTCTGCTTGGGATTTGTGCTGTCATTGGAGAGGCTCAGACATGCCCAGGTCTTAGTCATGGGTATATAATCTGACATACAGAATAGCTCAGCTTGGCTTTGGGGAGAGAGGGAGAGGAATTCTTAACACAATCTAACAAAGTAGTACTTTTCTATTTCCAATTAGTGTTTCTCTACAATAAAGTTGCCTTTGTCTGCAGTCATAGTTAGGAGAAACTCAAATTAGAACAGATGAATCCTGAATATCAATAATGTTCTGAACTCTGTGGGATGCCTAGAAAATGAAAAACAGAGTAGATTAGTATTGGTCAAAGCATGGATGAGAGAAGAGCAATAACTTCCAAGAGAAAATGTAGCCAGATAAAATCATACTGAAAATGAATCAAGGTCAGTTGTTGACTAAAACAGTTTAGCATAGAAAAATGAAGAATAATTGAGACTTTATTGCATGAGTCTTTAAGCCACTTAAATAACTGAAGTAAAAAGGGCTAAGAGTCAACAAGATAAGTTGGCATTTCATATTACTGAGTGATACAAAATAGAAAACCAGAAGGTAGGTTTTCACCTCCAGAATTATGAGAAATTTTTAGTTCACAGAGACTACTGCTGTGGTGGCCTTCATGAAATACAAAAATGTAAAATGTCAAAAGGTAACTAATTTGACAAAGCAGAAGGAAGACTTGTGTGTCAGGGATATCTTATGTGAGGGAGATGAACAGGAATGTGTGAAATGAGAAAAGCTGCTTGAAACATGATGCACATACTTATTCTTAAAAATTCAGTATCAGTAAGTACCCCATCCTTTTTTCCATTTCCAGACCTGGATGCTAATTTTTCATGACACAGTTCTCCTCAGTAAAATTCAAAACAAGGGAAAATGGACTTGCCCAAGGCCACCCAAAAATCATGCCAAAAGCAGAATTCAGGCTCTCCCAGTCTGTTGCTGGACACCCACACAAGCACAAAGGGGCTGCTCAAAGCACTGCTGAGAGAGGTTTGCTCACACACTTGGGCTTCAGGCTGGTTTTTCTGAAAAGCAGCCACAAACAGGTGAAGGGATTGTTCTTGGAGATGCTTGGGGTGATTGTGGGCATTTCACTGGCTAATGGGGTGGCACAATCACAACAAGCTTAGGAAGGCTCCGCTCACCCTGGGCTGGGTCTGAGGAAGGTAATCAGAGTGATTGCTCCCTGAACTTCAAGGCCACAAAACGAGGACAATCAATGTCTTGCTGTTCCCACTCCGATAGCAGCATTATGCAGTGAAACATGAAAATATCCAATAATCCCAGTTTCTTCTCTGTGGCTGGGTGCAATGATGATTGTATGCTAGATTGTGGGGAAAAACACACAGATTAGTGCTTCAAAATGAGCAGCACGCTTGGCTGCACTGCTTGACAATCTTCCAAAGTGCTTTACCAATATTTCTTACTCAGCCTCAACAGGCATGAGACAAAGATGCTCAGTGTGCACATTTCACAGTGGGGTGCACACACACTGAAAGGGATGGCTCTGGTAGCTGCCACTGGTAGATTCACACTGAGGTTTGCTTTGTTCTATATTCGTGACTGTTGCAATTATTGGTCCAATGGAGATATATTTTCATATATATATATAAAATATACATATATATATTTATACACACACAAAGCCTACCTCACATTAGCACATGGCCAAGGATGTTTTGTGTAAATTCAGCTGATGTGTAAGTGAAGCCAAGCCCCAGGAATGTGCCCTGACATGGCAGAGGACTGGCTGCACACTTTCCCTGGGCGTCTCTAGCATGGTGGTGAAAACCTTGTGCAGGGAAGCAAAGAACTTGTCTGCAGACAAGAGGTGGCTTGCTGGGAGCACAGCTGAAGTTGTGGCCTGATCTTGCCTGTCAGCACCTATAGGATGAGTATGGAAACACTGTCAGCAAAATTAATTTGGCCAGCCATATGTATCCTGTCCCACAAAAGCAGGATGCCTCAAACCCTGGAATCCATGCTGTTCAGTGAACAACATTTCAGCTGGTGCAGGAGGCAGCTCTCTGCCAGGTTTAAATTGATAGAAGTGCTGCTTTCAGACATTTTCTGGGGAAAACCTGATTTCTCAAGCACTAACTCAATCCAAAAAACTTTGCCAATTAGCCCCATAATCTTATTTTTATCTCCAAATATGAAGAGCACACATGTGTGTCTGGCCGCCTGACAGCTGCAGACCACTAGGGAAAATCACAAGACAAAAAACAGAACAGGGGTTTTTGTTTGTCTGAGCAGATGAGAATAATTTATATGTACAGGCTATTTATAGAAAGGCTGTAGCAAGCTAATTAATTGTTTATAGGGAGAAATTTAAAGTGCATAACCTGAGATCTGACATTCTGTGTGATAATAATAATTAGAGATGAGCTGGATTCAAAAATCAGGATGTGAACAGAGATACATCTTGGGAAAGTTTTGAATCTGATCCAGATCTCAACTGTGCAGCTTTTTGTAGCCATTAGGGTAGTACAGAATGAGACCCTGGGATGGAATTTGGCCTTTTGTGTTTTGGTAAAGTGCAAAGCTGGATCCCATTTATGTGATGAGGACCAGCTCCTAATTAGCATCTGGCATACATGGGGAACAGAATTAAATGGGGTTGCTATGCCTTTATTGGTACATATTTGGTCATTTTTGTGGGGTTTATTTTTTTGTTTGTTTGTTTTTTAAAATAACTTAGAAGAGCTCACTGAGTTACACATGAGGATCTTGGAAAGCTGTCATGGACATCTATAAGGTCATTGTCAAACTTCTAAATTATTCTAGAAATAACCTAATTTCTGTGAAAAGTCTTCTTGAGCCTTCTCATAAAGGAGTGGTCTATTGGTATTTTTTAGGCTTTCAAGAGTGAAGGAGAAGAATTTGCATGCTCAGCCTGGAAAGGCAGCTTAGGCATAGCCATTGATTCATGTCTAGCCCTTGCTGGTGCTTCTGACCCAGTGCAATAGCACCTGAATATCTTTGCACTTGGTTCTAAACTGAGTAGAAGTCAACTAATATGTACTGCATAAATATATAGACACAAGAGTGAACCTGATGAAAAAAAAAAAAAAATGAGGAGGGCAGAGGAATCTCAGTCCAGTGTTTCTCTTATCCAGTGCATCTCTGTACACTGTGTCCCCAGGCAGAAAGAAAATGCATCCAAGGGGAGACTGCAGCCCCCTGAAGAATTCAACTAGTTTGCAAACAGACAATGAACTTTCACAGGTTGCTAGCTTATCTTTCACATGCCAGAGGTAATTGCTGAAGAGTTTATGATGTTTTTGATAGGATACTGAAGATTTTGCAAGACCTCTGTGCAGCAGCTGTGATTTCTTATGAGGGAGCTCCAGCAGAGCTGAGGGTGGGGCAGGGGCCCAGGTGAGTGGGTTTGTTCCTGCAGCCAGCACTGCCAGAGGGTCACAGACAGTGCCAACACCCTCAGATGAGACCTGGGTGAGCAGTTCTGACCATGACTGTCCAAAGTTCATCACACAAGGGTGGCTCTTCCTCCCTGCAATGCTCTTAAATCAGTAGCCATGGGCATTACTTGCTGTTGATGTTGTTTTGGTCTTCTTTTCATTCTTCTCATTGCAGACAGGTTTGGTTTTTTTTCTACTGCTGTGGCTGAGCTTAGGCTGCTTTTTAATTCTCTCTTAATTTCTTCTGTTTTGCTACTGACTTAAAACCTTTTTTCCCACAAATGTGGGGTTGTTTTCAGCCTGCTCTCAGTGCATTTCCAAGCAAACCACCCCACCTTTGCTGGACTAGTCCTTGAGCTGCACAATCTCCTCCAGGAGCTACAGCCTCAGAAAGGATCTTCCCTTGTAAGGAATCTGCTCCATTCACATTCAGCACAAAAACCTGCTAGTTTGGACTAAAAGATGCTTTCCCTCATGCTTGTCACAGTTGACATTTTGTGTCTTGGGGCAGCTTCTCCAGCACACAGACATGTTTCTGTGAAAACATTCTTCCACCACAGTGACTTAGAAGGGTGGTAGCTGTTTTTTTGCAAAGCAAGCTGAGCTGCAGATGTGAACCACATCTCTGCAGAGCACTGCTGCTGTCCAAGGAACAATCCATCAGCCTGGTCTTCTTCAGTGAACTCACAATTCTGTCTGATAAGGACCCCACACATAATATTTATTTATGTAATGTTGTGTTTATCAATGGGAGGGGAGACTTTGACCTTTTTATACAAACTTCAGTATTCCCAAGATGTGTTGAGATCCAGTTCAGTCCTGCAGCTCAGCCCTTCCAAACCCTTTTGCATTTTCATTGCACTTTTCATTATGTAGCTAATTAAGCCGTGCTCATATATAAACACCATAATGCAGTTTAACAGTTAATGAAAAGTTCTTTGATATATGTATGTACACACACTGATATACAGTGTATGCAGCATGGGGGTTTTTTGCTCAAGTAGGTCACAGTAGGTTCAAATCAAAATGACATTTTACTAATGGCATTGGAGGAAGACAGATTAATACAGTCTTACTGTGAGATTTCTTCTCCCTCTGGTAACAAAATGAGAATAAATTAAAGCACACACACAAATTAAAGTATATTTTCTCTTTCTTGGTGCCTTATGTGACTAAATCAAAATTTCAGAAAATACAAACCCACCAAAATTGAGCTAGCACATAGAATTGCAGCAGTTGGATTTAGCTCTGAAAGTCAAACCATGAACAGCATCTCATCCACACACACAAATCAGCCCTGACTTGGGGTGACACTGTAAGGTCTTGTTCTCCCTGTGCATGTGTGCCCCTTGCAGAGCCTCCAAAGGCAGGCAGGAAATCTGTACCCAAGGTGACTTGATGTGCAGACCTGCATCTTCCAGTTAACCCTGGGCTGTTGTTTGCATCTGCTCCGTCCTGGATCACATCACAACAGCTTTCTCTTGCCTTTCCTGGGAAATTTTAATTCAGAGATTTAAATTAATCTAACTTGGCTCTTCAGGCAAGAGTCCAAACCCTGCAAACAGAAACCCAGAATTTGGTTTATGAACACACTGTGAGCTGAGGCATGCAAGGTTTGTCTGGCTTTAGTTACCTGTTTCCAGGGATACTTGAATCTGCTTAAGTAAACCTCCAAGTTTCTAATTTTCACTCTTCTTATCAAGAGAATTGTGCACATTAGGTTTCTTCTGCTGGCTACAAATACTGCCTGGGGGATGAATGACATTGGAGTTCGGTTTCTGTCAAAGAATATGCCTTGGTAAAGTGTGTTTTACATGTTTAATTGACTCAAAGTCATTTACCTAATCATGGGGGTACAAGGTAGAAGACACACATAGCTAAAAGCATCGTTCCAAAGCCAAAATATGGACAACAGTCTGTTGGATTTGATGTATTGTAAATAAAGGTCACTAGATTCATCCATTATGGTCAGAAAAAGCAATGTATGTAATTCCCAGTATAGAAATACTACCTTAGGATATTGTGTTAAACCATGGGGTGTTTACTCACATGAACTGAGGACAAGTGACAGACTGCAGGGCTGGGACACGAGCTACTGTGTGTTCTTGCACTGGCTGGACAGTAGAATAATTCTCTCCCATCACTATATTTTCGTGGGTATTAATAAAATAAGCCCATTAATTTAG
This sequence comes from Ploceus nigricollis, assembly GCA_013399945.1. Taxonomy (NCBI): domain Eukaryota; kingdom Metazoa; phylum Chordata; class Aves; order Passeriformes; family Ploceidae; genus Ploceus; species Ploceus nigricollis. The sequence goes on along the minus strand of VXBC01001353.1, from coordinate 44,098 downwards.
CAATATTCTACAACTTCGCCTCAAGTGAATTTCTTGTTCTGCCATGTAACTGCCATGTAAAAAAATAAATAAAACACACAGAACAATTTCTCATCACCACTGGGACTATATGCCAAGATGATTTGTCAGAACTCCTACAGCTTCAGTGCCTTTCCACCTGTTTTTTACACCTTTCCTTCTTTCTTTTATTTTTTACTTTAAATTTATTGGTTTTTAATTCAATGAGGTAACACACCTGCCTCAGGAGAGGAATTTTGCACCATTCCACAGTGAAAATGGAATTCTTAAAGTTATGCTGTTACTTCTCAGCTTTTAAGGAACATGTGCACAAAATCAGTGTAATTAAATTCTTTAACCAGACTGAAGTTTCTAAACAGCCATGGGGCAAAGTCCTGGCTCCAGCCCCTGTCAGCTTCCTAATCCCAAAGGTATTTCATTAAGAAATAGAGGGTTACACTGTAATAGTTTTGCTTTAGACAGAAGTAGCAGGATGCTATGAGAGATCTTAATACCTGATTCTGAGTTTTACTTTCCTACATCTGAAGAAGATTGTCTCAGGTTCTGTTATTAAAGCTTTTGGCATGGGAACCAACTTTGGTAAATGTTACATTTTCAAATAGGTGGATGTTTTCTGTAGAAGATGTGTGAAGAGCTAAAGAAGAAATTAAAGTCATATGGAGAACTTATTTCTGGCAATTGTTCATGAATATGGAGAATTTAGGATTTCAGGAAAAATAGCAGGATTATGCTTGTTATCTTTCCTTACAAAATCAGATGAGATAATACTTGAGGCAGTGGATTCCAGTACAGTTTTTTGTTTCAGAATATAACAAGGGCTGGAGAACCAAGAGAGGTTGTCTTCATTGTGGAAGAATGCAGTAAGATATTCCCCACTAGGGAGGGTAAAAAAGGGACCAAAAAGTGAGGTTCCTTTGAGATATTTGCAACAAGAACAAAGAAAAAAAGTTTAACTGTCAGTATTTGGTTATTTTTAGATTTTGAGGGTAAATGCCTTGAGTGAGATACTAATATTTTGTAGAAAAACCCCCAGTGGTTAGGGTAATTGTTGCAGCAGAACTTCCTGAATTTTTTTTTTGATTGGTAGTGATCACATTCTGAAATTTTGTTTGGCCTGAGGCTTCATACAGCTGATATCTATCAGAAGAAACCAAGTGTTTTTAGGCTTGCTATAATTTGATTATTTATACAAAATTCCTTCAACCCCTTATAAATTGTGTGAATAGGGAAAACAAACATAAGCTCTTTGTTATAATCCTAATTGAGTTGTAATACTCTCCCACTGGGTACTCCCCTGTCCCTGTAGGAAATTAAATCCCTTAAAAAAATCTAACCCCTAATCCACTTAATTTTCTTTTGAAAATCAAATTAGGCAGCCAAGTTGTACTTCTGGGTACCTAAGTACCTTTGTAATCCAAACCCAGGTCACGCTCTGCAGTGGAGCTGCAATTGTGTGTCCTTAGCCCAGGTCTGAGCTGTTTCCTGCTCTGGGGCTGGTTTGGCCCTCCCTCCCTCCCTCCTCCTGGAGGGTCCCTGTTTCCTGTGCTGGCCAGAGCTATGGAGCTGTGGAGCTGTTTTCCTAATGAAAAGACAGTTGTTTTCTCTGGTGAATTATCCAACTCATATCCCTGCTTTTCTTGTGATGTCACAACAATAATAGGGCTCTGGGGACAGTGATGGGACAGATGGAGAAAAATTGAGTTTTGTAGGTGTTGGTATCATCTTTTATTAAAGCAAGTGCCTTAGCTAGACTCTGTCATGTGTTTGCAAACTTGTCTGCTTTTGGTTATCAAGCTACTGAAAGTTATTTCCTCTCCATGTTAACCAGGTCCTACTTCCCTTGGAGCCAAATCAGCAGGGACATGGCACTTGGAGCTGATGTCTGAGCTCAGTTCCTTCCATTTGAGGATGTCCTTCTTCCCCCACAGAGCAGCCAACCCTCTGAGCTGCAGTAGAGGGGCAGTACCTCACTAAGTCCCTGGTTCAGATGGAGGAATTAAAGATTCAAAATTGGGAAAGAGTGAGGAAAATTGTCTGGGGATGGGGTGACCCTGGCTGCCAGCCTGCAGGAGAGTCCTTGGAGAAAATCCAGTGCTGAGTGCTCTTGGATATTTTTCTTTAGCTTTTACCATTTTACATCTCTAATTAGGCATGGAACTGGATCCTGAAGAAATTTGGAAGGCTGCAGTGGGACAGAGTTATGCTGCAGTGGGAATGGGGTGGCTTTCAGCCTCGCTGGCTTCTGTTCTGCCACATCTCTATTAGAGACACCCTCCCCAAACCTGAGCTCAAGTGGAGAGAGAAAAGCACCCTTCCACTGAGCTGTGATGCTCTCTTGTTGTGGAACACCAGCCAACCTTTTTCCAGCCAGGACTGCATGGATGGGTAGCTCTGTGGCCTGCTGAGTTGTCACTGCAAAGGTCAGTGATGTGAAAACAAATGAACAAAACATTTCTCTTGGAGTTCTTGGATCAGTGCAAAATGTGTATGGAGCAATTGCTAACTGCTCTGCAGCTGAAGGCAACATCAGGGTATGAATCTGCCTGGGCAACCACAGACCTTGTCTGACAGAAAGGTCAGAGCTGTAATTCCTTGTAAGAGCTCAAATCCCCCAGTGGAAGAGGCCAAGGAACAGCTGTATTTGGGCAGAGGAGGTCTGCTGCTGGTTCTGGCACACATCCAGATAGAGGGGCTTGCTGTGGCTGTGCCACTGGGACATGCCAGTCCTTTTCCAACTTGCTGGCCTGTGTTGATAACCTGACTGCAGATCTTTCTAACTGTACCAAGGCCCTTTGTGACAAAGAGCAGATGAGAGGTTTAGCATTCACTACTGCAAACATCCCCCTTCCATCACAAATCTCTGCCCTACAATCTCTTTCTGTAGCCTCGTGATATTTGAGGTATTTGTCATTACTCTGGTGTTCTGAGGCTTGTAGTGCTTTTCACAGCTGGGCTGGGATTTGCCAGCAGCTATCTGACAGGTCGAGTTGTTTGGCTGAAATGTTTGCTGTAAGAAGTGCTCTTCCAGAAGAAAAACCCCAAACAAACCCTCCTGTCTGAAGGCAGAGGGATGATCACCTTTTGGAAGTGCTTGTCTCTCAGTATGGACTGCAGGAGGAGTTTGTGCAGTAAGATTAGACAAATGCCTCACACCTACTGTCTCAGGCCCTCTTGAAAAGTACAGCAGGCATGAAAGTACCTTTAGAAACCTGGTCTTTGTTAAATTCACAATGCCCCAAACAAAGCACATGGGAGAACAAGGAATTGTGGTGTTGTGTGTAGGAAGAACTCTAATGCTGAGCAGCCTGCACCCCGCTCTGCCTGCAGTTCACTTTGGATTTTAACCCACTTGAATTATTTCAGTATTATGATACTGCTTTAGTGAACCTTATTTATTTTCTTTACCTCTTAACTCTTTTTAGTGGGATGGAAAAATTCCTAAAGTATGGAGGTACACCCGTGCAGTAATGAGGCCATTTTGTCCCATCAAAGTGCTGTTTTCATCTTTGTGTTGACAGGATGTTTATTCTGTTACTGGTTGTGGCCTTATAGGCTTCTGCTTTTCTAACCACATGCTTAACATAAATTACCAACCTCAGAGGGGATATGATGACCTGTTTCCAACTGCATTAAGCACTGTTTCATGTTTAATGGAAAAAAAGTGAATTTTGGCAGATTTAAACAGAAAAAGAACCTTAACATTTGCATTTCAATACAAAAGTACTCTTATTTTCTCTGAGTCATTCTGGTGTTTACATTTGCATTTGCAGCTCCAAGTTGTTCCAGTTCCAACTGTTCCAGTTGTGACAGAGGTAGTTAGCACTTGCCTAAAAGCACTCTGGTTTAGCTGAGTCACCTCTAGCACTCAGAATTTCAGTGGTCAAAACTCAGAGTTGAGCCCAGTGTAGAAACCTCTTGCAGGATTTCACCCACACAGGAATTCAGGGTTTAGGAGTACCCTGTGCACTCTGGAGATTGTCATGCTGTTGGTGGAAGTTACTCCAGGTGGACAATGGGCAGTTCCTCCTCATTCCCCAGCCTCGTGCTCCAGGGCATGTCCTGGTTTCCTGCAGGATCCCTGCTTTGGAGAAACCAGCCATAAACAATGGGATGGTATTTCTGCAGAGTTTTTCTGTACCTGGACTCTTTCCCTTCAGCCCCAGTAATGTTTCCACTGCACCCTGTGTGGGACAGCTCTGCTGATAAAGTACCAGGGAACCTGGGTCATGTACTCATGCAAGATTTCATTATTTTCTCCTAATTATGATTGTAATTTATTTTTTTTAATCTGCTGAGATTATTACAATTGTATGGAGATTCTTTGTCTCCTCTGAAAATAAATAAGGTTCTCTACTTATCCTTTGATGATCTATGTATAGTATGAGCTACCTCTCCTCTAATTACATTTGCCTGATTCTTCAGCAAATCTTTTAAGGCAACATTAATCAAGTGAATTTGGGACAGAGAGCACCTGAGGTGTCTCATGCAAACCCTCAGATTGAATTTAAATTGTGCTCTTAGAAATGAAAGGCAATATCCAAAGGATGTTTTAAAATTTAACTTCAAAGCCTCCCAAGTATATTTTATTTTGATAGATCTCAAAAAAAAAAAAAAAAAAAAAAAGAAAAAAAGAAAAAAAAGAACCTTTTTTATTGCCAATATATTCTGCTCTTAGATATATTCAGTTTACACCAGTAAGGCAGAAAAGAATCACTACTCCATCACACAACATTTAAGGATTTTTCAGTAGCCACTTGGGAACAATAAATAAGCTTCAAGCTTGTTGCAAGAGCATGTATTTTATATATCCATAAAGCAAAGATCTTTCCTGGCTAAAGGGTTGTGTGTTTCAGTACATATGGCTGATCTGGTTTTTTGTTTTGGTGGGGTTTTTTGTGCCAAGTTAGGCACTTTTCTTGCAAAACCCAAGTTATTTTACACTGGAAAAGAGGCAGCATAGAGACTCACTTTAGAGTTTGACAGCTGTTTCTCAGTAAGTTTGCAACAAAAGCCTCATGGGAGAATTCATTACAAATTCCAAACTCAGTAAAATATTGCAGTCAGGTGTTTCTGAACCATCACAAAATTCAAGAGAAGGTACCCTTTAAGTCTAATGTTAAACCTGGCATATATCCTAGGGTTTTTTTTTTTCTCTTCTTAAAAACTCTGGGTTCATGACTCTTCTACATTAGGTTCACATAAACTGTATTAGTGAAGCATTAATTCTTCTGCACTTCCATCATCTGTGTGCCAATGGATCTAGCAACAAGTGGCAGAGAAAACCATGTAAATCTGCCTGACACAGCTTTTTTCCCCCTCTTCTTTCTCTATTTTCTCTGGTTTATTTTCTTCGCTCAAGAATGCATTAGAGCTCTCAAAATAAATAAACCCAAACACTTTTATAATGACTTCCTGGGCTTTGCTGTTTACTTTTCACTATATACATTTCTAAGGACTGCTCACCCCATGCTTTCAGCACCCTTGGTAGTTTCTTGAAAGTGCAGCAGTAAAATTGCAATTTCGGGGCTGTGTGGGCTGTGTCTGCTCCAGTGACTTGCATCCACTAAGTGAAATGGAAAAAGAGGGTGCTGGGGAGCTGAGCTGGGACCTAGGCTCAGGGAGTGTGCACCCAAAGATCAGAAGAATTGTGCCCAGGGTATTAGAAATGTATTGATGTTTTCAGAAATAATTCATAATGCCATTTGTGCTATTTAATGGTCCATGAAGCCAATGGATATGTTAGAGCTGGCACAGCTTCTGTGTGCTTCAGCAGCTTTAGATTAGAGTATGTTCTATTTGGTTTTGGAAAAATAGAGATTTTCACATTTTGATAGCAATATTACAATAATTTGTATTTGTTACACCTTTACTGCTTTGCCTCAAGATGATGTGGATTGTGCTGAAAACATGGCATGGGTGAGCTATGCTAAATGATGAAGTCTTAAACTGAAACTACAGCTTCTTGTTAGACATCCCATGAGTGGGTAAAAATGTTCTCAGCATTCTCTGTGCACCTTTTCATAGAAGGAATATGTGAGAAATAGAGGTTAAATTTCACTCACATTGTTTCACATCAACACTTTGGCAAACCCCACCTGAATTCCTGTGTGAATCAGGCCTGTGAATAGTCCTGTTGATTCCAGGGTAACACTCACTCATTTGTAAGCTCCTGGAATACAGGATGGCAGGCAAATTCCAGCCCTGCAAACAAAATGCACTTGTACATCTGCACGGTGGAAGTCAGCAGTTTTGTTTGTAAAGATGATTTTCTAAACCCTGTGCAGGATCTTGACCTGAGAAGAAAAGACTTTTCTGGTAAGAAAAGCTGAAGTGCTTCTGTGCATTGACTACCACAGCTGTCACCACGAGGTATTAGTGTAGGAAAGAATCCCACAGCAGTAGATGCCTGCATGTTTCTGTGTGTAGTAAAACAACAACTTTTGCACTGTAAACTCTCAGTCCTTTGGGACTGGGGAGCTCCTGTAAGAGCCTTGACTCGAGCAGTCCCAGATGTGGGGCAGGAGCTGAGCCCCAGGGCACACATGCTCTCCCTTCAGTGCTGCACTTTGTCAGCTTGAACTGTGTTTACTCCAAATTCATATGTTTATGCAGAGATGTTTAATGAATTCTGTATGCCAGGTCACACCATCTTGCCCATCCCCTTTGTAAAATGCAGTTATGTGAGCTGGTGAAGGGAATCATATTTTTTAGGACTGTGTCCAAGATTTGTTTATTTCCATATTTTTCTTTTCTTGGTTTTTTTTTTTTTCAATTTCTTTTGTAAAAGCCAGGAAAGAAGCCAATTTAAGCTGTGCTCTTATTGTGTCTGGCACCAGAGAAATAAATCAGTAGCATTTTACTGAGACAATATGTAAATACAGCTCAGCCTCCCTCACACTGATTACTTGATTGCCAATTTGGCCTCTGTGCAAGTACAGTATGGCTGAAATGATACTTCTTTAAACTCACATGCTACCACCATTCAGCTCTCCACATATAGAACATTTTTCTGTTTTTAATTAGCAGCTTTGATATTAAGCCAACTGGCAAATATTTATTTGATGAAGATTCTCCATTCATTAGCAAAATGAGAAAAAATGAATCTATAATACCATATAACTGCCCCATTAAGCAGCATTAGCTATCCATTTGAGAGATAATAATGTAAAATACAATTTTCCGACCACCAGATGTTGATGAATAAACTGGTGATAAATTGGTGGCACTAAAGCAATAAACAGGTCAGAGGTCAATTAGTTCCACCAGAAAGAAGCAACCCACTGGGAGAGTGGCAGCAACGCCCTGATGGATGCTCAGGGGGTGCCTGGCTGGTGTTTTATTCAGAATTATGAGCAGGCAGCTGAGAGAGACTGAGATTCAGGACAAATTGATGTTTACCTTTATGGATTGCTGTTCTTATTGCAGCACAGCCAGGACATCCCAGCAAGGCCTGGGGGCTGTGGCAGTGCTGTCCTCTCTCCAGGCAGCTGATAATACTGGATGATAATTTTGGCCCCACTGGAAGCAATGGCTGAAAAAAATCCTCTCAGCGTGACTGAGAGTGTCATAGAGTGCCTTGTCCTGTGCAGACACCTGGGTGTTGTTCAGCTTGACCTGCTCAAGTGAAAGTCACTGTGCCTCTCCTTGGGGGCCAGTCCAAGAAAAAAAGATTTATTCTAACACGTAATCCCATCCTTCAAGAGCAAAACACCTCAGAACATGCTGAGCTTTGATTTTGGGTGGCTGGAACAAAGGAAGATGAGAGCTGCAAGATGAGACAGCTGAGTTGGAGGACCCAGCAAGGGTGTGTAGGATGAGTGCTGAAATGTAGCCCCACATTACAAAAACCACTGACTGTTCCCTAACTTTGTGGGAGTAATGCGTGGTGCAGCAGGGAGGATCACAGCCCCAGCATTGTTCTTTCACTTTGTGTAATTAAGATATTCACAAGGAGTGAGGCGAGTCTTCTGTTCCAATAGATCTTCTTGAAGCAGTGCCACAGAAATTAATCAACTTTTTTTAAGTCATCCATTTTATTCTGACCTATCACCTTCTCTTACAGCACTAGCATGTAAAGCTTATGCACACTGTGTTAAACTATGTTAATGTATTCCACAAATCACTCAAAGGTTTGCTGCATTATGTTGAGCAAAAATGTGATGTGACAGATAATAGAGAGGAGAGAAAACATGCACATTTCCAGAGACACACTCCAGCTCTAATTAAGTGCAAGTCTTGGAAAATACTCAATCACTACAAAAAGTGCTCTAGTCCTTATGTTGGTCATTATCTCCATCTTTGACTGTCCCCTAAAAAATCCTGTCACCTTATGACAGTGCTGGAAAATAGACTTAGGGACCAGAAAGAGTAAATATCCATCACAGCCTGCAAACTGTGCAGCATTCTGTGCATGTTACCTGGCAGAGGGGAAATGTCAGTGATCCACTGTGCTTTTTGTGCTGCAGATCATCTTTGTTATATTCAGAGGTTTCATTCTCTGGAAAAATAGATCACTGTTTTTTTGTCTGAATAGCTATTTCCTCCTCCTTGTATACAACACAAAAGCTATTGCTTAAGTATAAAAGCTTCCCATCAAATCTCTGCAGGATGTTCTTTGCCCAAATCTGTGCTTTTAAGACACTTTTTGCAGTGCAATATCTGAATTATATGAGATATATGGCATATTTTCTTTTTTTTTCCTGAAATTAGCAGCTCTGAGCAAAATTTAAAGTTGGAGTGGACAAAAATCTGCTAGACGTGGCTAAGTAGAAAATGTTGTGATGTTTTCTAAGTAAAACTATGTGGGTTTTTTTTTAAATTTGGTTTGTTTTGATTTATTTTTTAAATTCAAAAGTCTAAAAAGTCTATGTAATATATTTTTTCTCCCCTTGAAATTAAAGCTGTACTTCCAGAAAATTCCACTGGGTGCAATTAGTAGAGATGGTAGAAATGCTCATAGTGAAAGCTGAAGCTGTTTGAAATCCAAAGGGGTTTAGTTCTGAATTATTGCCACGATCCTGCACACACTTACACCTGTGCTTAGCTTTAAACAATGGAAACCAATCAACCCAGCTGAAAAACCCCAAACTGTTTATGATTGCCGTGGTATCAACGAGAGATTCGTAAGATATGGGTGGTGCCAACAAGCTTGCCCCAGCTGTGCAGGTTGGGGACACCCTGGGGACCCTGAGCTGGTATTTTCACCTGCCCAGCACTGCCCTGACCTGTCTTGGCTCTCCTGGGGCTGAGCTGGAGCTCCTGTGCTCAGCACTGGGGTTCTGGGGCTGGGCTGGAGCCCTGGTCCCCAGGACAGGAGCTCCAAGGCTGGGCTGGAGCCCTTGTCCTCAGGACAGGAGCTCTAGGGCTAACTTGGAGCCCTTGTCCCCAGCCCAGGACAGGTCACACAGCTCAGGAGTGCAGAGGGAGTTTGCTGTGCTGTGGTGTCTTTGGAGTTTTCTGTGCTCTGGTGTTTTGTCGCCATGGGATGAAGGCTGTGTGAGGATGATGCAGGACATGCTGGGCTCTGTGGCAGGAGGAGGAGGAGGCTGCTGCTGATGTAGGAGGGGTTTAGCTCTGGACTGAGTGCTGTCTGTGCTGGAGGTGAGGGGGTTCTCCCAGCAGGTGCTCAGGGAGCCCCAGGACTGGGCTCTGCCCAGGGCTGTGCTGCCCCTGAGCTCCTGTGCACAAGGTGAGACCAGCCCAGGGCTGTGTCACCACGGGGCCAGGGGGTGTTCAGGACTCTGGGAAGCTGTGCTGGACCTCTGGAGATGCCTGATGTCAGCTGCAGTTCCTGCTGGCAGGGCTGTAGGGCTGGGTATGCAGGGAGTGCTCGTTAACATGCATGGGATAAAACACTCAAATGGTGCGTGCAGTCTCACTCTTTCTCTTTTTATTTCTTTCTCTCTCTTTCTAACTGTACTGAAGAAAATCACTTTCAGAATCTTTGTTTGAACATCATCTTCCTTTTCTGTCCTATTATTTTCACTCTACTGTGATTTACAGAAAAACCCATGTAAATATTTTATGATAGAGCAAATTTTATTCTCTCTTCTCTTCCCTTAAAGAAAGCACCAATAAATGTTGCTTTGTTTTTGATTCATCCTCTGTAATAGCTTTCTCCCAAGCCTGGAAAAATCCTATACAGAGACAGATACACACTTTATTTCTTTCACAGAAGAGCTATATTGACTTCTTAGTGTAGAGAATTGTCTTTTTTTTTCTAATAGCATGGTTTCGTATTGTTGTCCTGATATTAGCATCTGGATATATCTCCTTCAGACAGATGGGCTTGTTATTTTGAGTCAAACCCAATGTGAATGACTAAAACATTAATTTAAAACAATGAATTAATATAGAGTTGTTAATTTACAATTCCATTTTCTTCCTTTCCATTTTAAATATCTGTGTGCTAATGCATATATACACACACACATAGGTACATACAGAAAGAGTACTCAATGTAATTTTAGCCAGCATCTCTCAGCACATGCACACACAGAAAAAAATAAATGAATAATTTGCTGATGCGGAGTTACAAGTGTTTCTGAGAGCTGAAGAACTTGTAAATGTCAGCCCAGATCCTGTGGCTTCATCTCCTGTCAGCTTTCACACTCAGCTTAGCTGGGACACGCAGCAAACAAACCTTTCACAAAATCCAGCCGCCAGCTAGGGTGAATATTTGAGATGAGTCGTAAGGATTGCTGTGCCCTGCTCAGCACAGGGGGTGTGCAGACAGACAGACAGACAGACAGCAGTGCTGGGCTGTGCACTCTGGCTCGTGCCCTCAGAGCTCCAACAAGGACCCAATTGTCCTGGCAGCTCACTGGGACTGTCCTGTCAGCTCTCGTATGTCACAGCAGCTCTCATAAGGGAATGGCTGGTGAGAGCTACCTTTTGGTCATGACATCTTTTGCAGCCTCCTTGAACTCTCATTCTGAAAATTCAGGCTGTTCACCTGCCCCTCGCTCCATTATTGATGTGGTACCAGCAGAGGGAAGGGGCAGAAGTCATAAAAAGTATGTGCTCATTCTTCCCTGTCATTTTTTCCATTGTTTCAAATTTCTGAAATGCAAGTTCAAAGAAAGGGTAATTACTTCCTGCAAGGGGCATTCATCTAATGGGAGAGTCATTTGCAATGAAAATATTTTAAGACCTAGGTGAAATGCTGCTAATGGTTTGCTTTGTCAGGTCGTTAGGTAGCTTTCAGGCTTCACTGGAGGTAGCAGAAGTTTGTTCTCAGCGTGACCACTGAGGAAGCATTGCCTTAATTTGTGATCATATCACACTTTATTTTTATAGTATCAATTTATAATCATAATCTCGTCTCTTTGTGGGGACAGGGATGGGGAGAAGGGGCTGGATTGCTGGCATTGGAGGCAGCACGAGCCATGTCACTGCAAGTGCACCTGGAACTCACTGCCTGGAGCTGCTCAACGTTCTCCTTGTTGCATTAATGGGCTGACTTCATAGTCCAGAAATCTTTTTTAGTCTGTTCCTTTTCCTTTTTCAGTATTTTTTTTTGTTGTTGAACTGTTGTAGCTCAACAGGCTCTGGCTGCTTGTGTGCCAGGGGGCTGTTTGTACCAGAGCTGCTTCCCACAGGGGGTGATTCTGTGACTGACATTCTCAGTGAGCACTGCTGAGGCCTCTGACAGCCAACTGATTTCAAGGAACACGTTTTAGTATAAGAATCTCAGATTTGGAACACCTGCAAAGCACAAGGATCTCTGTGCCTTTCTGAAAAAGTTGCTTACAAGGAGAAAGAATCTGGGTGCTTGGAAGTGACACTTCACCTGTACCTCTGCAGCTCCACAGACAGCCCAAACCCACTGGCAGTGTAGGAAACCTTCACTCTTTCATTTATTTTTGTAACATATTCATTCTAAAGCACAGTGAAATCAGGTTTCCAAACGACCCAAACTAGCTTAAAATATAATAATAATTTGTGACTCAACAGCTTTGGCCAGGCTCCCTGAGAGGGAACTGTGAGAAGGTGTTCAGTGTCACCTGGATATTTGTCTGGTGATGCTGGGCTTGCACAAGTCCAATTAAAAAACTAAAAAACAATTAACACGGACACATTTTGATGATAAACTTGCTTTTTAGCCATGGGAGCTCCAAAGATCTCTCACAGTTTTGTCCTGGGAGAAAAATCTTCCATTCAACCCCCCTTAATCTTTCTCACTCCTCCTCACTGCCTCCCCCTTTTGCTTGTTATTCAGATATTTAAGTCTGCCTAGGATAAGGGATTAAAGAAATAATAGAGGTGAGAAATATTACAGGTAAAATACAGTATTAATGTAAATAGAGTATGTTATTAATATTTTACAATTATTTTCCATAGGAACATCCATTAGACTGTTCCCAAACAACTGCATTTAGGTATTTCAGATACTGAGTACAAAATTGTTTTTAGAAATATTGGCAAATTTCACTTTGTCTTATTTAATCTAGTGAGACACCTTGTCCTATCATCATTATAGTCTGCTTCTTTATGGTTGGATCAGGTTTCACTATGAAGAAATTAGTGCATTTTTACAAGACAAAATTCACACAGAAAAGAAGAGCATTTGGGGCAGTGCAAGGAAACACCAGATTTCTTGGCCTGTTTTCTTTTACTTCCTTCTGTTTCCAAATGAACTTGCAGATCAGGTTGGGTACAACGTAATTTAACTCCTAAACTCACATATTTAATCTCTTGTCAAAGTTGTACTTTAATGTCAATCCCCAACTCTGGTAAAATTAAAAATAAAGAGTCTTGTCAGGTCCGGAAATGTAGTTATTTTACTTGTCGTTTCTTGTTAGTCCTTTGCTTCACCCATGATCACTGAGTGGATAAAATATTTAAAGGAATGTGCTGTGTTCTATCAAAAGTGTTTGAGATGAGCAACAGGGGCTGTCAGCAGAAGAGGTCATCAGGCAATTTCACTCTCTGCTGTCTGCTGGGGCCTTTGTGAGACAAGTGTTATGAAAACAGGGCAGTCACACTGAAGGATCTGTGGTTTAATACACAGTATGTGCTTTCAATAAGAGAAATTGGCTTGGATCCCAGGAGGACTTACTTCTTATTTCTTATGTGTGTTACTTCAGGTCTCTGGGTAATTGGAAGAGCATAAAAGTTCATTTCTGTGTTATTAGAGTGTGACCCAATGTAAGTGGTAATTTAGGAATGGATTCAGGTCTTTTATCATGCAGGGCTATAGTGCACCCACACTAATTAGGGGATTGTTCCTACAAATGGGTGACAGTGGGAGCCAATGCTCTGAAAGGTGCTGGGTAGGTACAGCCAGTTTAGGATGGCTTAGGTCTGGTTCACAGAGATCCTGAGGACTTGCTTTTTCAGTGTTCAAGCAAAGATTTAGTGCCTCAAGATGAAAAGTCATCAATAACCAGGTTCCTAGGGTAAGGTTACATCCTCCACCAGATGCTGTATGTTGCTAGACCTTTGTTGTGCCAAGCCAACACTTCATGGACCTCTTCTTGACCTTCCTTTAAGCAAAATTATGGCCTTCCTCAGAGAGCTGCAAAGATTTTTGCATATCTGACTGAACCTGTGCATGTCATCTGTGTAAAGAAGTCACATATGCCACAGAGTCTGCTGCTCATCCCAGGCACAGAAGGGTGAGGGAAGCCTGGTGTGACCTGTTCTGCATGCAAAACAGGCCTGGGTGAACTTCCTGTCTCAAGGACCACTGGCAGGAATCCCACCAAGGTCAAGCCCAGTGATCTTGGCTTGTGTCAGGATTGACACAACTCCACAGTGCTAATGGCAGGTCAGGATGCTAAGTTGCATTTTATCTCAGTCTGTCTCCCTCTGCCTCATAAATAAATGTTTTCATGGGCATCAGCATTATTTTAATACTGTGCTGCAATCTGAATGTTTTTAGTTTTTGAACAGTGTTCTGAAATCTCCCAGTAGTACCACAGTTCTTGACAGGATCATTTCCATTCACTCTTTTCTAATGCCTTGGAATGTTTTTATTTTTATTTTTTTTTCAATCAATGGGAAGCTTACCCCAGCTGAATTCTCTCATTTTTTGGAGACGAACATAAATCCCTTTTCCCACTCTTCTCTTCCCACCCACCCTGCCTCCCTGAAGGTCATGCCTACCTTTATGAAACAAATCCCAGCTTTTGTTTCCAATGCTGTGTGAACAAAACTCATGACAGCACTGGGACACCCAAGTGACTGCAACATCCCAGGCTATTGGCTGATGTGCCAATGCACGATGACACATGTCCAAGTGCAGAGGCAGTAAGAGAAATAAAGGATGTGAAGTAATTAACATTGTAATCAAGTAATCAGTTAATTGGCAGAAATGAATCTTGCACCTTTTCTTAGGTTTCTTTGCCCCTTTCTTCAAAAAATTAAAGCAGTGTAATGTAGAGAATTTTCTGTCCCTTTCTCTCCCTCTGAGTACTTAAGTACAATCTTTGTTTCATTTTTCCTAATAGATCTCCCCACAAAGCAAATAATTATTGGTAGTATTCTGCATTTTCAATCAGTCTTCTGCAGATTTGGGAAGTTTAGTCAGTGGACCCAGTTTAACCTTTGGGTTGTTCTGCTCCCAGCATGGACAAAGCCATTCTGCAGTTATTACAGGCACCTTTTAATGTCCATTCTCATGGCAGCAGGGATCACTGTCCAGCCTTTGAATGGAAGGGTCACCTGGGGGCTAGATAAATTATATTTATCTCTAAATATTCATAATGGAAAGTAATGAGAGTGGTTCCAGTTGTGTTATACCCATCAGTATGTGTCCTGCCTGCCCTAAGCACATTCTCTGTTTGTCACGATTTATTTGAATATTGATTGCAATTATACAATTAGCATATTTACCCTGTGCACATAATTATACATAGTTACTGTAATCATGATAGGAAAAGAAAAAGCCTATTTTTAATAAGTCCCAATGAAATTCAGATGAGAAACTCAGCATTAAAAGAACATTAAGTACTTGATACAACACTGAAATGATTCATATTGAAATGCCACAGAAGAATATGGGGTTGCCAGAGAGCTGCTGGATTTAAGTATTCAGATATTCATTTTCCAGTGTGAATTTCCTTGGCTGAATGTAGTTCATGGCAAACTTCTTTTGGGAAATAAACTCATGTGCAGTGACTAACAAATTTGTATACATATGATACAAATTTATGTACAAAAGAGGGTGTATTCAGGTGTTCTGAAAGTTGTATTCCTTAACTCTGACAAGGCCATAGCATGGCTGAGTGAAGCAGTGCAACAACTCAGACCTGCTGCTGAAAGAAAGAGCAAACTTCCTCAGTTCACATTGTACCCTTGAAATGGTGTAAATAAACAGCATAGGGTGCCTTTTAACAGTACATTTATTTTTCCTAAGCTAAAAGCTGTCATTGACATTGAATTCTTCTTCTGAGTTTCTGATAGTGGGAATGGTTCTTCCAAACTTCCTCATATTGGGAAAAGCACTGTTGTGGAAAAGGTCACATCTAATTACTCCAAAGTACAGCAGGGACAGAATTATTTAACTGGAAAAGCTGGGTGAGTCTCTGGGGAATTCAAAGGAATGAAAACCAGGAAGGTTTTGCCAACATTCACCTTTCCTTTTTTAAATTTTTTTTTAATTCAAAGATTAACTAGTATGGTTTTGAGTCTTCCCATTGCCTGAGAAGCCCTCAGTGGACTACTGGGAAGAGAGTAGATGCAACATAGGTGTTCTGGAAAAAACATCTGTGAGAAAGAGTTTATGCTAAACTTGTGTTTCACAGCTGAAATGCTTTATTTCGATGTTATAGATTAGTTTCTTTTTCAGGAGATAATACTAGGGCAGGAGGGAACACTGAGAGGTCCCATAGCCTGGGTCTGCCCCAGGGCAGACTCAACTAGAGCTGAATAGGGCATGACACAAAGGATACAGCCTGTTTTTGAGAACCTGCTGTGACAAAGATCCAGCAACTTCTGTGAATAATCCACTTCTGGCCCTCATTAAAATTGGTATTATAAAGACATCCTTACCACCAAGATCAAATACATCATTGCTATTTAAACTTGGTGTTAGTTGTCCCTTACTTTGTGAATCTATCTCAAAAACCTTGGTTATGTCTCCCATGAGGATGGAGGGTACAAAATCAGCAGCATCATGGAAGGAGCTGGTACTGGTGGTGGTTACAGAACAAGTTATGGGCAGGGTTTTGGCTTAGGTTGGAGAGAGTCAAAGAGCCTGGGGTTCCAGGAGCACTGGGACAGGAAAAGGCATGCCAACACGATCCCAGGAAATCCCCAGCATTGCTGCTCCTACATCTTTCTAATCAGGATCACCACTGGTGATTTTTGTCTTCTCCTTTTTTTTTTATTTCTACCTCTTTTCCTTTATCTCCTTCATTTATCTCAAATTTCTGCTTCTTTACAGTGCTTTGAGTGAACAGGTTTTACAGAGTGGAAAGAAGGGCTTTTTTAGGGCACTTAAAAGTGCCCTTCCACTTTTTACAACTGTGAATTAGTGGAAATACTTGTGGAAATTCAAAATACTGGTTCTTCAATATATCAGTTTGGAGATAGGTGAGGCATGCTTCTCTCTTGTTTAAGAAGCTCAGTGGGAAGAGGAAAGTGCTCCATGAATCATTCCTTGCAGAGGGATCTCGATGGTGTAGTCAGATTACTGTCACTCAGATTTATGGGAATATACCTAAGGTGAAGATGGATACGAGAATTTCTCTTAGAAATGCTTCCCAGAGGTGACTTGCATCAACATGCATATGCCAAGTGGACTTAAATCTGTGGTCATGTGTGAATTCAGGGAGATTAAAGATTCCCCTCAAATGTAGGGCATAGCTGTAACTAACTTTCACAAGATTTACATGACTTACATCCTATTCTGCATGGCAGATACCTGACAGAAGCTGCTGAAACATCTCCTGGGTGTTGAAAGCAGCCTATGGGATGCTCCAGGCAGATCATGGGAGTTTTATGGTGACTGCTTTTTGTTGATGCACTGATGAGCAGAAAGCAGCCAGCTCTTTCAAAATCTTCCTTTAGGGATTTGTGTTCTTCCTGTGGAAGTGTTAAACTGAATTCCATGTTGTGTGTCCACAGCAAGCTGGCTCAGATGTAAATACAAACCGTGCCAGCGTTCTGGTTTTTTATCACAGATCAATCTCCCATCAGGAGAGACAATTCTGAAATAATGTAAAGTCCTGACTAGCACTTTTTAGCAGCTTATGACTTGTCTCCAAAGCACTGTAGCATCTCGAGGCTATTCCTAAACAAAATGTTACAAGCTGGTAGCAGCCCCAGTTCAGAAAACAGAAACACAGGCATTGAATGAGAAGCAGTAGTTTTGTACATTTAATTGGTAATTAAAAGTATACTTTGTGTTCTGTGACCTCGAGGCCAAGCATTCACATGCTAAAATGTGACTTGTATTTTACCAGCACTGTTCTGATGTCAACTGTGTTTCAGAATTATAATTTTAATTGGTCACTAGCACTTGCAGCAGCATAAAATAAATATTTCATGATTCTCATTCATTGAATGATGTTACATTATTAATTTGTGTGTAAATGTGTTGTCTTGTTTGTGTTTGAAAGATTTAGGTGCCCAGAATTGCAGTTTGCCTATTATCTCACTGCATAACACTTTTGTCAACTATGTCTATATTCCAGTGTTTCATCACTGTGAAAAATGCTGCCTGTTTTAAGTGATATGTAAGGGATTCTATGTTTTCAGAGAGAAACCCAGCACTTTAGAGGAGAGAGTATTGTGTGACAGGTTGTAGCTTCCCTTGATGATCAGCCCAAATTTGGACTAGAGTTCAAAGAATAAGAGATGCTATCCCAGAATCTCAAGGCATGTATGAATAACTGGGAGCAACATCTTCAGCTCTCATAAATTTGTACAACTCTGTAATTCATTCCAGTGCTCACCAATGTTAGCTGGAGATCTGAATACTGACTGGTGAGCAGGAGGAGCAGGAGCTCTCAGGAATTGCTGAGGAGCAGGTGGATATTTTTCGCCAGGCTGCCCAGCGCTCTGAGCAGCCGCTTGGGGAACAGCTCTAAAAATGCACTCCTGCAAGTCTCCAGGAAGACTTTAAGCAGAGAGAGAGTACATGTGGTTCAGCAGTCAAGCAGAAAAATATATTTAAAAATCACTATTCTGTTTACTGATTACCTTTGGGAGCTCAGGAGAAGTGATGCTTTTACAGAGTAATCAGCAAAAAAGTTCTGCGGTGTCAGGCAGTTTTGCTGAGTGGATACAATCCCAGAGAAGGTGTTTTCAGTGCAGGTTTCTTAGATTCCCTGTAGGTAGAGAAAGAAAAGAATCTGAAATCCCTCCTGACCTGATTTTCTGACTTTTAGTATTTCCCCCCATCCCTATTTGGGAGCTGATGGGTAGCTTCTTGCTGCAGCAGATTTCTTGTCATGCTCCAAGCTGAACTTGGAGCATGGTGTAACTGTGTGTTTCTGTGGCAGCCTTGAAAAGAAAATAAAAAAATGCTTCATGTAGAATTTTTACTGTGCTTGAATTTTACAGGAACAAAGCTCACAACAGAGTCAAATGCATAGCATTTTCACCCAGATCTGGGTAACTTCAGCTTCTGAGCAATACTTTCTGTGATTGTGAGATGAAAGGTCAAAATGAGCAAAAAAAGTCAATTTGCTAAGAAAAGTTAAGCCTGCTGGCCTCCCTATATGCTTATCATTTAGTTTAGTGTCTACATAGTGTCCTTTAAATGCTCCCTTTCACTTCTCTGTTTCTAGGGAAGGTTATAGAAAACCAGATCAGGATCTGGGATTTCTCAGTAAAAGGAGGTGAATCATCCTCCTCTCTGCAGCTCACTTTTCCCACGTGTAAAGGCAGGTTAACAATGTTTATTTGACAAAGAGCCTTAGGGCTGAGTTATTATCTTGAATGTTTTGCAACTAGAAACACCTTACCTAGTTGTATTTTTATTTTTACCACTAGTAATGCTAAAAAAAAGAAAGGGAGCAGTAATAAGGCAGCTGGCATTCACCTTCAGCAGTGCTTCACACCTGACTCTTCAAACCTTCTCATTTACAAGCCTGAGAAATGAGGGATCCTGTGTTCAGTGATTCCTCATCTTTGTGGCTTTGCACTCCAGCTGCCAGCGGGGCTCAATGGCTCTGCAACACAGGCAGAAAGAGATGAGGAGTGACCTGTGGCTTTGAAAAATGCAAAAAAGAAAACATGTGCTGTAGAAAGGGAGAAAACTGTTTTATTTCCTCTCCACTCTAAGTCACAGTGATTTGTGGGAGGCTGAAACTGAAGCTCTAACAGGAGAGAAAGCCATGACTTCTGTGTTGTGGCCAGATTAAACCTGAGTTTGAAGAACTGTTGAAACATTTCTATTTTAGGAAGACATTTTGGGTGTTTTATGTCATAATTATTCTGAAATACCATCTGAGAGTCCCATTCCTGATTAATGCTGATAGGTTGCTTATCCATTTCCTCCAGGAGCTGAATTCCCTGGGCAGAAAAGTCTCTGTAGTCTGCTTTTCTACTGAGCCAGGGTGTGTTCTGAGCTGGGAAGGGCCATGGATTTATATATGTTAAAAGTCCAGCATGAAAGCTGGAAAAGTACTTTCAAAAACTACAATTGTGAAAGAGCTGGTCCTCTGAATATTTGTTTATGCTTTGTTATTATTTATAAATTTTTCTATCCCATGTGAGAGAGAGCACTGGAGGAAAAAAAAAAAAAGAGAGGTTTGGAACTGCTCAGAATAATTTTGTCAAAAAGACTTTTTCAATTACAAAACCATTTTCCCCAATATTTGGAAAATCAATTTTGATGACATTTCTTTTTGTTATAAAAGATTGCTTTGATTGTGTCAAAAGCCTGTTTCAATTTCTGTTGTAGGAGCACTTCTAAAAACTCCAAATGAACATTTTAGCAATGAAGTACAAACATAAAAATGTTCTTAGGAGCTTAAAAAGCTGAAAACCATCCCCCAACATACTGACAGATCTCAAGCCAAAGTGGAAAAAAAAAAATCCCAGAAAATGAATTACTGACATTGTCATTATTGCCTCTGGTAAATATATAGTGCTGGTTTTCAAGGACTAAAAATCTTTTGTTTTGAACTTGCTGTCATTGACTGATCAGCACAAAGAGTGAGCAGAGAGAAGGTTTCTGTGTCAGACAGAGCCTTAGGCTGCTGCGTGGCTCGGAAGCACGAGGGATGTGTGGGACAGACTCCTGGCAAACCCAGCTCCTGCCACCTTCCTTTCCACCAAATGCTCTTTAGATGTGCACCCAGAGCAAACTCCTTCATCCTCTGTGCTAAATCCTGCAGTCAGGGGCTCCCCTGTGACATCCATTTCAAAATCAAATCTCTGGGGTCCATGGCAGGAAGAAAAACGAGAGGGAGCTTTGTTTCTGACCCTCTGATGCTGCCCACTGCCCACTGCCCTGTGGGGCCCCGAGGCTGCAGGTCTGTGCCCAGCCCAGGCTCCTGCTGTGTCCAGCTGCCTCCCTGCCTGTGCTGGCACTGTCCCTTGGCAGTTTGTGGATGGTGGAACAGATTTGTGCTTGCAAATGTGGCTTTGGGTGTGTGGAGCAGATCTGCCTGGCACTGCCTGGCAGAATTTTGGGTAAGTCCTGCATAAGGGGGATCTTCCTTGAGGTTTTTCCTCTTGCAGTCAGTCTTTCCTGTGCTGCAGAATTCTGAGACTTCCTCCCAGTGCTGCGGGCCTGCAGATTATTGCAAATTACTTATTTTTAATGTAGACTATGCCTCACTCCTGATCCCCTCCCCTCCCATGACACTTTTTCCTTGGGAAGCAGCTCCAGGTGGGGCCCAAGTCTGGTTTTGTCCATTCCTCCATGTACTGGGGGCTTTGCTGGTGTGAAGCCCTTCTTGCCTCTCTGGCAGCTGTGATAATTTTTCTTTGTTTTGTGGGTACAGCCTTTCTGTCATGTCTTCATCTGAGAAAGAGAACCTGAGACTTTCACAGGATAAAAATCTTGCTGCTGCAAAATCTTACCAGAAGCAGAGAGTGGTTGTGTAGCAGTAGCACCTGGAGGAAGAGAAGACAAATGATTGTCTGTGGGACCTACCAACACCTCCATGTGCCTGCCAGCCACGTGTCCTTTGCTGAGGTTTGCATGCCATGGCATGCAGCAATTTATTGAACATTCAGTAAAAAGTGGTCTTGTCTGTAATGGCTGCTGAAGCAGTTAGGGCTCTGATCATCTCAGAGTCCTGGTGATGGATCCTAGGATGTTTGTAAGAAATGGCTTTAAGTGCCTGAGGAATTTAAGCCTCATCTCTTCAATCTGCATCAGGAAACAAGCCTTTCCCAAGTTACCCCAATGCTGTGGCCATGCTGATCCAGAGCATCACCTCTTCTCTCTCAGTGTCCTCATGAACAAAGACATCTACCCCTCAAAAAAGGAGTTTCATTTCTCCATGGATTTATTCTGGAATAATCGTCTCAGTCAATATCCCAAGTGAGAGACAGCCTGATTTTTACAGAAAGTCCAAATATTGCTGAATGCAAATATTTGTAAATGTTTTAGAAAATCTCACCCTTTATTCTCTGGATCTTACTGACTTGGCTGGAATGTTGTGTACCAGTAAACAGCTGAGGACAGAGTTAGGAAGTAGCCTGAGTTTGGACTTTCCTGCCCTTCAGAGGTTGCACTTAAAAGGTACAAAAGTCAGACCCCCTTCTCAGTCTAACCTGTACTAAATCATTAACCACATTAGTCTCATCCCCTCATTTAAATATGAGTGGATGCTTACTCATTTCTTAATATAGTTTTGCTCTAAAATGATTCATATTGTTTTATCGTTTTCATAGCACTTTATAGAGACTTGGCAGAGGCCTGGGGGACCTTTACTCTCTCCAGC
>VXBC01001353.1:0-19800 GCA_013399945.1 Ploceus nigricollis | reverse complement strand
TGCTCTGCTTTGGCCTCTCTGAGGTTGCTCAAGCCTGTGAAAAGGGAGGAAAGGACTCCTGAACTCCTCCTTTTGCAGGATAAGTCTTGCACAAGCAGTGTTGAGAGCTTGTGAAAGCAGCAGAGCCCTGGTGAATGATGTGAGCAGATCTAGTCAGCTCTGTGTCTGTCTGTCTGTCTGTCTGAGCTCCACAGCTCCTGGAGGCACAGCTGAGGGAGTGGACACTGCTGAGAAGCTGTAATAAAGAAGAGACTTTAGTGGTTGAAGCTCTCAGTTATCCTGAGGCTGGTTTTAGGCATTATAGTGTTTAGAAAAGGGGAATGTGGGGTGTTGTGTTCTGTAATATTTGTGCTAAACTTTGTGGGGCCAGTTGGGGCCAGCTGTTGTGCTCTGCAGTGATTCACACTGTAAAAAAATGAATGTTTAGAAATTGGATGTGAGTAAGGCTTTTCCAGGGCTGAGCTACTGCTTGGCCACTTGGCTCTGTCTTTTTGTAGGTCATTACTGATGCATTGTGAGTTTAAATTTAGTGCTAGAATGAACTGCTCACCATTGAAGTCAAAAGAAGAATTTTCAGCTCAAAGTTTTAGGCTATTTTCCCTAGACCTCTCCCAGTTAGAGGAAGCACTAGTTAGATAGATAGAAGTGCTCTAAGAGTTTTTGGCTGAATTAAATTACAATTAACCTGGGAACAACAACAACAAAAAAAGGAAATCTGGATATCTCTAAGAAAGGATAAACTTGGTGGACATCTCAGACCACTTTTTCAGTCCTTTGTTTGGGTACTATGGAACCTCTTAAGAGGATTTCAATCTTTTGTGTATCAGATGATTCCAAGCAGAGATCATTTATTTGGCCAGCTCCAAAATTCTCATTCCTCATCCCTCCCTTTCTGTGACACGTGACCCTGCCAGGAGATGACAGGTGCATTGCCTGAAGTTCCTGTGGAAAGGAGAAGAGTTTCAGCCAGCCAGCTCCATATTTCTCTGGCTGTGATCCCTAGCAATGCCATCACTGCTGGATCTAAGATCATGGCTGAGCCTAACCCTGTAGTTAAGCACTTAGAAAGTCACGGCCTGTCAGAATAGCATTAGTGTCAATCCCAGCACCTCACCCACCTGCTGCCACCTCAGATCATGCCTGAAATATTAACTCATTGCTCCCTTGTAGTGATGAAGGGAGGATGATCAGCTCCTTGTCAATCAGACTTTCAATCTGAGCTTCTGGCGTGCTTATAAATCACACTACCATTAGCTAAAACAAAGTGGGTGTTTTTTCTCATGTTTCTCATCTATTTTCCCATCAGAGAGAAATCCAGGATGACACATCCATGCTCCAGGCTCAGAGGTGCTGCAGAGTGGATTGCAGGAGGCCTTTGGGTTTGGTGGGGGTGGATGCTCACCAGTCTGTGCTGTGGCTCTCGACCCTGTGCACGTTCAGGGGTGACACCCACAGTGCTGCCATCCTTAGAAGAGGATACATCTCCCTGTAACTAAGCTCTGGGTATTTCTCAGCAGTCCTGCTAATTGCTAATGACAGGGACCTTGGAAGTCTCTGAAAGATCACAGTATTTTAATTTGAATTTTCCTCTGAGGAGGGCAGTTGACAGTGAGTGAGCAGTCAGCTCTCTCCAGGCCCCTCCATCGGGAAGAGAGAGTTTCCACCACTCCAGTAAAACATCCAAAGCACTCAAATTTCAGTCAGGATATTGTTTGTTGTATACTTTATGTCTGAGATAAAAGAAAGCACACTAATTTTAAAATTACATCCCTGGGGGAAGATAAGGATGCCAGACTTATTGGCTAGAAGGAAATCCCTCAGCTACTTGAGCAGCTAAAGGAGCCTGAGAGTGATTGTAAAACCAAGTCTCTGTCAGGTGCCTGTGTACAACTTTTTAGCTAAAAGAAGACTTTTAAAGGAAATCTTCTAAGCAGCACAGACAATAAACAACACACCATTAAAGCCTGGAAAGCCGTGAATGTGTTGCTGTGTCAGGGCTTGTGCCTTTGTAGGTATTCTCTGAGTTAAACCAGAGTGTGCACCTGAGCATGCCACGGGGAGCCAGGATGTCAGGGCACTGCTCTGGCTTCTGGCAGCAGCTAGCTCAGGGCTGGAGCACCTCTAAAATGTGCAGGGACTCTGGGGACTGGCAACCAGTAGAACTGGTTTTACTCTTCTTGATTAGTTTGGTGTTAATTACATAGTGATTCTTTTTTTATACAAATCTAGAATTTTGCCCATTTGGAGAAAGTTTATAGAGCTGTGCTTTAATTTGCATGGTCTGTTAGAAAAATACAGAACAAAATTCTCTTGGTCAAGTTTTCATCAGACAAATTAGAGTTTCTGTTTAGTTTGAGATCACAGTGGTAGTTGGTATGATCTCAGACCCTGGCCTACTTAGAAATTTAAAAAAAAAAGAAACATAAAATCTTCCTTTTTATCAGAAAGTGTGAATCCCTAGTCCCAGCAGCTTTTGTGTGAAAAAAAAAAAGTCTGCTCTGACACAGCCAGTCAAGAGATTGCTGATGAAACTGGAGCTGTTTCACCCCCATCACTTCTGTCTTTGTGATAGTAAACTTTCTGAAATAACTCTATGCTTTATTTTGACTTAACTTCCTTTGCTTAAGAAATTTGCACCTAAGTGAAAATGGTAGCACTCCTGATTGTTCCAGACTAATTTGCAGTGTGATTATAGAATCAATTAAAAGGTATTAATGAGAGATATCTGCTGTACTATCTGCTTCATTTTATGGTTATTAGGAAGCAACTTATGGAAGAGTTACCATAGTCACAACCTAAAAAATAGGGGCAGTCACAAAGCTTGTGAGCTAAAATCCTGTATTGCAACATGCATGAAATCCTAGATAAGTGTGACAGGAGTTGACATCTCAGATACAGTTTGACTTACCAATGAGGGACAAGGCTATGATAAGACACAGTGCCTCTGGAGAGGAAAAAAGATTCACTGTGGGAGTCATTTTGATTGTTGAAAGAAATCACAGCGCTTCAAAACGATTGTGCTGTAACAGCTGTAACATCAAAAGCAAGGATAAACTCCTGGAAAACTATATTTGCAGTATTTCCATTTAACCATTTAACAGAGTCATGGGATGAGTGAGTGGATAAAACACAGGAACTGCCCACAGCAATGACTCCTCTTTCAGCACACACAGTTTGCTCCTGCTCTCTGTGTGGTTTACAGGGATGGGGGGATTTCATCCACAGCTTCCCCACTGAGACCTGCTGTCTCCCAGTAACCCCAACTCTTGTAACTGCTGACAATGTTGTCTTCTTCTCAAGCCCATGGCAGTAAATGCCACATAGAAAACCTGCTGCATAGAGCAGGCAGAGAAATACATGGCTGAGAGAGAGTGAGGCTGTTGGGCTCTGTGTGCAATGGCAGCAGTGTTAGTGCTGTCCCTTGTGTCCAGTCCCCTCTGCACACTCTGAATGACCACTGAGACCAGCATGTCTGTGCTCTGGCCCCTTTGCCTTTCTGATCTGGCACATCAAGTCTTCACTGTAAAGGTGCTAAAGGTTACAATACCATATTCATGTGTATAGGCTACAGAGCAAACAAAAATCCAAAGAAAAGGCAGCTTACATGATTGAAACTTTGGTGTTAAAACTGGTGGATGACTGATACACCTAGAAATAATTTGGGCCAATGACATCTGGAGCAGGGTCAGCCTGAGCACGGGCAGGCTGATACATGTGAATACTGCTCAGGAAGCCAAATTAGCAAGTGCTTTTGCATGATCTGTCTTCTGCTGCCTGGGCATTTTCCCACAGTGCTTGGAGCTCTGATTAAGGCAGTCAACCATAAATCACCAGGGCACATGTCAATGAAGCCCTTACGATGCCACTGGGGATAGAGGAATCATATCCTCTTATTGCTTTAATCGTGAGGCTGGAGTCCATTAAAAATCCATTTAAATCTGTGAACTGGTGCTAGTTTTAAACTGGTAATTTATGCCCAGTGGATATTAGCAGCATTTTTTCCCCCTGTATTTGAACTGTTGCCAACAGCTGCTCTAACTAACCAATGCTATTCATGTTCAGGCTTATGCAGTATAATCTGCTTCACTTTCTGGGTCTGTATCAGCAGCAGTAATGGGTATTGTCTGAATCAAAGCCTCTTACAGAAATGTTGCAAACCAAAATGAGGAGACTGGAATAGCACACCATAAGTCCATGGAAAGTATTCCAAACTGGGAATTGATCAGTGGATTTTCTGCCATCATCTTTCAAACTGCATTTTGGAAGGACTCAGAGCAAGCTCAGTACCTGATACCCAACATCCACCTACCAGGATGAGCTGTGCAATAATAATTAAACAGATGCTTTTAGCAAAAAAGGGTACATTCAGTCTAGGTAATTACTTTGTTGATTTTGGAGTCTGAGTATTTCAGAGGCTCTATATCCTTGTACTCATCTGATTTGCAAAACAAGATGTTCTGCAGGGGAAGAATTCACACACACAGAGTGAGCTCTTCCCCTCCAGTGCTGATGCCTGTTGGCCTTTGAAGATGGGCAGGAATTCTCCCACTTCTGACTGACCAGAATCAGATTCTGCTGAAGGAGTCCAGTTGAAACAGTGCAGAATCAATGTGTATTGTGCTGTTAGTATAGTAAGAAACACTACAGAGCAAAAGCAGCAGCAATGGCACAGCTGGCACCTACATTATTGTATGTACAAGTAAACAATGTAGAAGCAAAGACTACTTGAGCAGATGTACCCTGAGGCTGGGGTGGTTCTGGCAGTATTTGGACAGGGTCACAACCCATTTAAAGTAATCTAACTTCTCTCCTCTACACTGTTAAAAACCACTAACTGTTCTGTGGCAGTTCCCATTTCAGTTTTCTGGCAGAAATGAACTTTGGAGCACAGAGGTCAAGGTTTTCTCATTTACTCATGGTATTAAAAATTTTTGGAATTAAAACAAAGCAATGCAAAATCCACTGTTTGTTCCACTCTTAAAGGACGTTCCCCAGCCGTGAGGACTGGGGACAGTTCAGGTATCACATCATCAGTCAGCACAGGGCCTTTTCCACCCCCCACCCCAGGTCACTGCCTTGCTCTGAGGTCCACTGCCCACCTCCCTGTGGTTCAACCCTCCGAGCTGCCAGCAAAGCACAGATGTCCCCCAGCCAGTGGCACAGGGACACGGCAGGGCAGAGGGGATGGCTCCATATGAACAGGGCATCTGTCCCCAGCTACTCTGTCCATCTGCTACAGCTCTTGCTCTTAGCAGGTGAGCACCTACTCCAGGAGCACTGCAAGAGCAGGAAGGAACTGGCACCTGAAGGGTGATGAGATCAGCAAAATGTTGGATGCAAACGTGTGGATCACAGTTGGAGATCCACAAAGGGATGTAGGAGCAAATGTCAGAAGCTGTGGCGAGGGATTTGTGCTCTGCATGTGGAAATGATCATCAGGGTGCAGTGGGACTGGCCTGACCAGCCAAAGGCAGGCAAAAAGTAGCCAAAAGAAAATAGGCAAAGGCTCAAATATTTCTAAGCCAAAGTGCTGGTCCTTATTTTTCAAAATGAAATTAATTAATTTCTCCTGGAACTTTACCAAACTATTTATTCTTACTTCTGGTAGCAGCAGCCACAGAGGTAACCAGAAATTTCTAGGTAGGGCAGGTGTTTGCTAGCAAGAGCAGCTGTTACTGTTAGAAAAAACCCAAAAGGTTCCCTTCAGTTTCAGCTTCATAACCCAGATGACAAGTTCTGAAATGAATTTAAAAAAAAAAATCTCCAACAGACGCTTCATCAAAACCTGGCTTGGCTTTGCTTGCAGCTGTTTTGCTCCTTCTGGGGCTTGGCATGGGATAGCTGTTGTGGGAGCTGTGTTCACCCTTCTGCATGTCCTTTTTTTTGACTCACCTTCCATTCAGAAGCCAGTTTCTTTTTTTTTATTCATTTTTTTGCTCATTAGTGCAAAGGAAGCAACTGTGCTGCTGCCTCAGCTGCTGCCTCAGCCAGACAAAAATCAGCTTCCTTAGGCAGGTGGAAGGTGTTTGTTTTGTACTGGGAGCTCACTTGGGACAAAGAGTAAACAACAAAAGTAACTTGTTCCCCCCCCAAAACATCTTTGTTAATTTTCTCATGTGAAGGTTCTCCTTTGAAGAGACACAGCTCATCCACTGGACTTGGAGGCATCCATGCAATGCCTCAAAAGACAAAGATATACTTATGTCAGCAGCATTAGGGAAAGTTAAACTTGTGGATATAGGCAATCCAAACTAAGCCAGGAAGCTTCTGTTTGATTCAGACAGCTTAGAGCTGGCTATCACTGAAGTCTGCATTTGACAGCTGCAGAACTATTTCCTTTTGATTTTTCATGTACAAAGTCCTATAGTTCAGAAGAGAGGAGCAGGGTTTCATGCATATGACTGAGTGGAGAGAGCCAGAAGCATTTGGAAATTATTCAGTGCAAGTTATGATTTGTTCTTACTGCTTTTCTTTTTAGCACCAGAAATTGATGCTGATGTCATTCCCTTGTTAGTTCCTTAGTTTAGTGAGAATAAAGGACAGCTAAATTGGGACCCTGCAAAATGCAACACCCAGATGGTTGAAAAGGCAAGTGAACAAGGTGCTGAAATGAGAGGCTTTTGTCTTGGGTTTGAAAAAAGAAATAAAAAAAATCAAGCTGCATACAAGTAATACACATAACCACGAACGGAAGGGAGGTTCATTTAGAGCCTGAATTTTTCATTCCTTCCCATCAAATCAGGCAGTGCTGCTGTACTCGTGGGTTAAAAACAGGAACAAAACCAACAGCAAAGCAAGGCAGAGAGAACCAAACCCGAGGCTCTGTGGCAGTGTTTTGGTACTCAGGGCTGGTAAAGTGCATTTCCCAGACTCTGTGCTGCCAGGGACATCCACCCCTGCTATGATCCCAGGTAATGACCTCCCAGCCAGGTGCTCAAGAACCAGCCCCAGTTTATTTCTATCCAGACCCTGGATATTTCATTGAATACATTTTAACCCCTTGCCATCACAATGTTTTCACTGCAGAATGACAGCAGGCATGGCCAGTTAACTTATTGGAGATGTTACAACAGGGGTCAGAGCAGCACCTACAGATTGGAGGAGCACTAATCTAATAATTATCAGGCAATTACACAGCCCCATAAGCCAGGTATGGCTGCTTTAGAAATGCCCCAGGAGGAAATGAAGTGGAGAGGGAATTATTCTAACATATGGCAATTTATCAGTTGCTAACACCACTGAGATTTTGTTAAAAGATTCCCTCAGGGTTCCCTATGACACCATGGATTTATGATTGGTGATGAACATCTCTGAGTAGTGCAAAACAACATAAAGGATTACAAGCTTTGGGCATTTTCTGAACTGGGACACAGGTGAAACAATTTCCACCATGGTGGATATCTTGTGACAGAAGGCAAAATCTTTGCTGGTGGTCTGTGTGATTGGTAAAGTATAATATTATTTGCTTAGATTATTTTACACTGGAGCTAGAGAGAGAGTTGGTAGCCAGAAAACCCAGAAGAAATTTGCTTAGTTTGTCTTAAAAAGATACTTTTTTTGTCAGATTTTTCTCCATTTTCCCAGCAGCACTGGTTATATCAGACATAGCAGCATAACACATAGGTGCTAAAATTAACAATGCTGTGTTGTAAAATCCTCTTTTAAAAAATGGTGACTGGTGGGAACTGCTCATGAATAAAACTGAAAAAGGAGTGAAGCATCATGGAAATGTTGGCAGAACTGCACTTTCAAAGTTTAAAATGTGAAAATTCGTTGACAAGCAATATAGATTGCTTTAGGGAGGGCAGGGATCATGTACAGATCATGTGGTTCTTGAGAAAAGAACAAGACACAAGGTGAAGGGGTGGGTTCTTGATGGTTTTGGTCAGGGGTTACACTGCAGGACAGGGAAGGAGGAGGCCCCAGGCTCATCCTGCCTCTGTTTTGGGAAGAAAGCTGCTTTTCCTTTGAAAGGATCATGGCAATGAGGGCAAGGAAGGAGGGTGGTGCTCCCTGCTGCCCACCTGTGCTGGGAGAATGTGGCAAGCACATATTTCTCTCTCTCAGGATTTTATTATAGAGAGAGACAGAAGTGAAGAAAAGAGAAAACAATTTCTATTTCTGTCCCTTGTTTCTCCCATGTAGAATGCATTGGAGAATTGTTTACCTGGAGTTATTAGTTTATTAGATACTGGTGAGGATTGTTTGGCCCTGATGGCCAATGGAACCCACCTGTGTCTGGACTCTCTCAGGGGAGAGAGTCACGAGTGAAGTTAGAGTGAGTAGTTAGATATGGTAGTTAGAAATATAGTACACAGTCGTAGTATCCCTCTTTAAATAGTATATTAATGTATTATAATATAAATATAATAAAGAACTCATTCAGCCTTCTGAACTAGAGTCAACATCATCTCTTCCCATCTCGAGTTCACCTGCATTTTCCCTGCAATAGGAGAGCAAGGTCACTGCTCACTCTAACTGTGGTGATCCTCCTTTCCCACTGCACAATTTAATTTCTCTTTTCTCACCACTTGAGAAAAGAGGTTCTTTGTTGTGTTTCTCTTTGCATGCACTGGGGTTGGTGAACTGATTCAATATGACAGAATAGCTACAATTGCAGAAAAAACAGGAAGAATGGCACATTTTTTTTCAGGATACTCTGTCCTGTTCTATGATTTATTTGGCATGTTGAAGTATTAATGCTTCATGTGCTGCAGTAACTGACTTTTTGATATGGAGGTTTTGCTAGGAAAAGCATTTTAGGGTATACAGTGACAGGAGGATATTGGAAAAGAAGTGGAGAAATTGTCTTTTTAACAAAAACTAGTAAATTCCATCCATGGAACCTATACACCAGCTGGGCCAACAGAGTAAAGGGCAGAATTATTTTCCAGCTGATGGTGATGAAAATACTGAGAGTGTGACATTGATTTGTGTCCTGAACAGTCACCTTGTGGAAGATCACCAGCTCATCCAAGCCAGGGTTGGGGCTCCAGCTTCCAGAAGGTTTCTCAGTACCAGGCACATGACATTTCACACATTTTTTGTAAGGGTGGATTTTCCCAGCCTTTCTGAGTGTATTACCTTTAGGGGGTCAAAAGCCTTTGATCTCTGGTTGCCCAAACCATCAAAGGAGAAAGGGTAGGGGAAATTAATACAGCCAAGGGTTTCTAAGCCTTTGGTTGTGCTCTTGGTTGTTGAAAGGACTTTTCTTGTATTTCTATTTAAACTTCACAATGAATGAAGTTAATTAGACTTAGTTAAGCTGATAACACCACTGCAAGGACCCAAAAACTGAGCCCTCCTTGTCTCTGTCAAAGAAAATCAATATTTTCATTCTTCCATAACCTCATTGCTCTGTTAAGCAACACCAAGCTTGCATTATGCTGAAACTTATGCACATAATTAGAGCTTTGGGAATTTGGAGGTATTTTATCAGTAATTAAAATGAAAGTGTTCAAGAGTAGGGATTTACTTTTTTTTTTTTTTTGCATTCTTAATTAAAAAAACCAAAACCAAACCAACAAACAAAACAACCCCACGAAACCAAAGCCACCCCAAAAACATAAGTAAAAAATTGACTCTGGATCTAGAAGGACTCCCCCAGGATCTGTCTCTTCCCCATGTCAGTGAGGCCCTCGTGCCTTCATTTCTGACCTTTGCATGGAAGGACACACAAGTGCTTCAGTTTCACTGCCAGAAAGGAGGCACCAGAAGGGAAAGGTTCCACAAGAAACCAGGATAGCACTTGCTCCACAAACACTTGTAGTGGAATCAGGGCCAGATCTCCTGGAGAAGGGAAATATCCCCCTTTAGAAGGAAATTAAAAGCTGCACTGTGCACTTTTCACTGTGTTTAATTGCTGGCCCACTTGGGCAAACTGCTTTTGGGGCCAGCAGCTCCATGAAGTTCCCTGATGTGTGACAGGTTAAGGGAATGTTGGGAAAGGTGCTTTTTCTCATACAGTGCAGCATCTCCTGCTGTCTTTTGGGACAGCAGCTGGCTGCTGATTTTAGTGTTTTGGCAGCAATAGAAATCCTGCCCTGGTTTTGGGTAATTCCTATGGAAGGTGGCAAAACACATCCCTCCCTGGACAGCCATCTACTACCCCTGCCTTTCCCTGCAGCAGCAGCCAAGGGAGGTCAGAGCAGCACAGAACCACACCTGGAGCTGAGTTTTCAGTAAAAATACTGGCAAGAGGTAGAACTAAGTAATTTGACTTAGCCAAATGAAATGTTTCTAGTGTTATTCAGAACTGTGCACAATTTCCAGTAATGTTTGCGTTGTAAACCTAAATCTCTTGATTTTTAGTAAAAAGATTGTTGTCTGAATGTTGCTGGAATACTGACAGTGAAAAAATTCTTTGGAAAAACAGTGAGAAAACCTGGTGTAACTTAACAGCTTTTACTACAGGTGTGTATAGTGCAGAGTGGAATAATGAACGTTGCCCCCAGTTTAAGCAGTCGCCTCGTGTGCTGCAAGTGTGAGCAAGCAGCTCAGGAGGAATTGTAGGGAACTGCCTCCTTGGAAGGAAAGTACCAAAGATAAAACTCCCATCAACAGCAGCAGTAGGTAAAAGTGCTCCTAAGTGCTCGTGAACAAAGGACTTTTAGGGAAAACTTCAAGCAAAGAGGGTTTACATCTTATCTATATTCATCCTTGGTTCCGTTTGCTTGCAGTGTTCTCTGTCTTACAAAGGAGATCAGCTTTTGTGGGGACAGCTGGGACTGGGATGGCTTATTTTCAAGTCTCAAATGTCAATGACTAATGCTGATTTACATGCAGATTGCCTCTCAGCTTTATTTTATTTGGTTATTTATTTATTTCTCAGAAATGCTGTCATTTGCCTCGGAGGAAGAAATCAATGAGAGGGCAATAAGGATGTAATCTTATTGCCAATTCAGGAAAAAAAATAAAAATACAGAAATAAAAAAGAGGACGAGAGAAGCATTTCAGCAAATGTATAACTGCTGGTAGTTTTTCCATTCAGGTGTTTGCCAGATGTCAGTCTGTGTGGGAACAATGTATGCTCCTCTAGATCCAGAGCTGCTGTTGAGCTCAGGCTCTGTGTTTAGTCTCTGCTGTTTGAGTTTGCCTTTGAGTTCTTCATTGTGGGTGTGAAACAAATCCCATTCCATTAGCTCTGTTCCCTGACAGCCAAAAATGTGAAATCCTATAGCTCTCACCATCTGGCTATGAGCAGCAAAGGTGTGGTTTTTTTTTTTCAATTGAAATCTCTTCTTTCCAGGGTGTTCCAAATTACAGCTCCATGCCTTATTGACAAAATTAATCTCTTGTAGCCTGCACATCTCCTGGATTCAGTGCTGTAATTTGGTTTTTTATTTTCCTCTTCTCTCCAGTCTGTCCCCATCACCTGCTCTCTGGTGCTGGATGCTCTGTGGGGGAGGAATCAGCTTTGCTTTGTATCTTTAGAGTGACTTTGCAATCCTTTCTTCCACACTGAAAAATGTTTATTGCCGGTGATTATTTATAATCAGAAAGAAATAGGCCTAATATTTTTACAGATTTCTTGTTAGACTTGGCAAGTCAGCATTTGGGAAGATTCAGACCTACTAGCAATGAGAAAGCTGCAGGCACAGCCTTTGAAATTAAAATGTCACACGCTACCAGATTTATTTTGCTTGGTAGATTCCAAAATACAATTGCAATGTCACCAGTCCGTGTTCATGTTTAACTTCCACTGACCTCAATGAAAATTTGGCCCCCAAACTGTTCAGAAGTGACAAACTGCAGGCCAGAAGTAAATAGGTTCACATAAATACAGCATAAAAACCTTATGTAAATATGTTTACATAAATAGGTTTGATGTTGGGAGATCTGGGTTCAGTTTTGGGCGTGCTGACACGCTCCAGCTTTGGATCCAGCTGCACCTGATCCTTGGAGGATGAGCAGACTCGGGTCCACCTTGCTGAGCTCAGCCCTGGGAGTGTGTGTGCAGCTGTGGAATGGTGCTTAGGACAAAACAGTCTCCTTTGTGGTTATCCCAACAGAAAAAAACTGGACATAAAAAGCCTGGCTAGGCTGGGGTAAATGCTTTCCTCTCAGGATTTATTGTAGTCACTTATTCTATGCCCTCATGAGGACTCAGGAGAGTCAGGAGGAGTTAAATAAAGATAAATAAGGAGTTGGGACTAACAGATAAAGTCACTATGACATAGCCCAGCTCTTGGCATTTATAGCTGAACTGCATTGATTTTTATTCCTTTTATTTTTTTCAATTTGAGTGTCTAAAGACATATGAAATGATCACAAATTGATGGTGACCCTGAAAATCACTTTTTAATTGTGATGAAAATATCTTATTAAAGATTTATGTGGAGCAAGGAACCAGGTGACAACTATTTCTGATGCTGAGTGAATGTGCCTCAGAATATGTAAACATTACTGATGGAATGAATGTTCTTTCTTGAGAATTTTTAATGATTAGAGAATTTTCTTAATTATAGTCAGATATCTAACCACTAATTACTCTGCTAAAGTGTGTTCTGGTAGCAGGAGAAATGCAAAACAAATTTACTTACCTATTAAAATCTTTATGTGTCTATTACTGCCACCAGTCTGTGGCTCCTCAGAAATATAGACTCTTATTGATGGGATCCCAGATGCTAACTAGAATTTAATTTAGTTAAATGGTTTGTAATACAGCTTGTATTTCTCCATGGATATACACCAACAGAACAAGATAAAACCATTACCAAGTACTCAGGCTTTTTTTTTAACCTACTTGCACCCTTCCTTCTTGAATTGTAAATATAAAATATTTACAACGATTTATGTAAAATACTACTTTTTTGAGTCAGAAAATCTGCTGCCTATGCTATAAAGTTGCTTTCAAGGCTGTCATTCCAGTTGCAACTGTCCAGCAGTTTATAAGACACTACATCTGGCTCTACTTATCTTTTTAGTAGATTACACTAAAGTGAATCCTTAAGGCTAAACCCTCTAATTTACTAAAACACACGAACATAAAATTACAGCTGTCTCACCAAGACTTTCATTGATTTGAACAGGACGGGGATTCATTTAAATGGTTCTAAAACTTAGATAAGCAAACTTCTTTCAAATCCATAGGAAAAAAACCCCACAAGTAAAGTACCAAAAACACCCCCAACCTGCCAAGCAGCCCTAATTACTGCTTTATTGATTGGCTCATCAGTGCTTTATTCTTTATCTCTGTGTCTGGTGACACAATCTCTCCCAGATCCCTTGGCTCCAGTGGCAGCTAGGTGTGCTTCCCTCAGGAAATAGGATGTTTCCTACAGTTAAATCACAGTACAGTTCAATATTGTGTAAGATTCACCCCTCTGAAGCTTAGCTGTCTAAAAATTAAACATTTAATTTAAGCTGAAGGCAGGGCAATCATTGACTGCAAAGTGCAAAGAGAATATAGATGGAGACATTAAGACACATGAAATAGTTTTTATGCATCTAAACTTAAGAGGTTGCTTCCTCCCTGGCAGGTTTTCTGCTATTAAAAGACCCCATTCTGACTTTCTGCACACAGTTTGGAGTATTTTCCCTGAAAATTACATGGGAATATCTTGCAGGAGATGTAGGAGCACCTCCTCTGGGGACTGGTGTACATTTACTCAACTCCACGTGTCCTCCCTGAGTGGAAGTGCCAAGAGTTTTACAGCAGCTGTGGAGCCCCTCAGCATCCTGGATTGTGACTCACAGAGGAACAAGGGGAAACATGGGAAACAACATGTAAAACATGGAGCAAAAGGGAAGGGGGTTTTCTCTGAAGGCTCAGTCAGGGGCTGTTCAATCACCTTCCCAGGAGCTTATGTCCCTGCTTTGCACAAGTCTCATTGCTCAGTTCTGTCACCCAGCTTCGTGCAGCAAAGCGTTCAGGCACTGCTGCTGCTGAATGTGAGGGAAAACAGGGTCCAATTAAAAGTCCCCTCAGCATTATTAGAAACCAAGAACTGGCTTTGAGGAGCAGTTCCAGCAGTTTGCCTGGGATTGTGCTGTATTTCCCAGAGCCAGCCTTCTCCCTGCTGACAGACCCTGTTTGCATTTCCAAACGATATCTGCCTGTGCAGTGAGCAGTTACAAATATGATGCAAGAATTCATGGAAAAAACCTTTCCAGCTCATGTGATAAACAACCCTAGATGATCAAAATCCATAACCAAACCCTCTCTACTCTGACTTTTCCCTTGGGAGAGTGGGTATGAGAGCAGCACATGGCAGATGTTACTTTGCCTACTGCAGTGCTTCCCATCTCTCAGTGCACTCATCTGCATGGCTGGCAGGTGCAGGAGTCTGCCTGCTGCTAATTCTTTCCTGAGTTTCCACTGATAGCACTGGAAAGGGTTGATTATTTCAATGAAAGTGGTTGAGAAGACAAGTTTTGCACTGGGTGGTTGTGGCTTTATGAACTGCTGCAATGTCAGAAAGCAGAGTTTGTCCAAGGGTTCCCAGCAGTATTTGTTCCCCAAAGTTGAGTTCTCCATCACCAGCGTGGTCAGGTGTGTTTGCCATTCCAGTCATGGAAAGGGAAATAAGAGAAAAATGAAGAGTCAGGAAGATGTATTGCTACTGTTCTTGCTCCCTGGACAGGAGGGCTTGGGGGAATAACTGCTGGGTTTGAGACAAGTCACCCTGCAGCCTTTCTTCAGCATTACCCTCTGCCCATCCACCCTTTCTTTGCCTCAGCCAGGGCCCTATCACCCTCCCAGAAGGAATTTCCTCCTAACACCTAACCTAAATCTTCCCTCCTTCAGTTTAAAGCCATTCTCTCTTGTCCCACCACCCCACGCCCTCGTCAGCAGCTCCCTCTTGCTGTGTGTGGACCTGGGGGCTGCTGGCAGCAGCTCTTTGAGCACACACCTGGTGTGTGCCACAGGAACAGGGTCTGGGCACACAGGGTCTCACCTGCAGCCTGGGACCTTCTCCTCCACCCCTCCAGGGCTGCAGAGGGAAAGCTGAACTCCCACCTGGTCAGGACAGACCTGTTCCTTTTGTGCCTCTCTTATTGGGAGCTCCATTTTTCTCTCCTGTTGCTTCTGTCCATTTCCCCTTTGGCACAGGATGAAAGCTAAAATAGGAACCAAATGTTATTTTCAGACTAAGCCAGGTGCTGTGGGCCTGCCTGGCTGCCCAAATCTTGTTGAAAATGCCATGGAAGTGTTCAGGAGCAGGACTGGTAATCTTACAACGGTACTTCAAGCACTGCTTCAGCAAAAAATGTTTGAGGATTTATTTATTTAAGTGTGTATTTAAATGTTTTGCTGAACCAGACCATTTTTAGCTTTAGAACTTCTAGTTTTATTATATTTTTGTAAGTAAATTTCAATAATTTCATTTATGTCTCTTCCGGGCAGCTTGATGTGTTCTAAAATAGCCTTAAGGATTTTGGACTAAAGTTTGTTGTCTGCATCAGAAGCAATGTTTGAGCAAGCTGCTGAAATCACAGAGAGAAAATGCCCTAATAATTTGCTAAAGAGATGGTAACTTGCTGGCAGAAGGTGGTGCTGTTACCTGATATTGAAGCAGATAACTGACTCCCATGTCACTGAACTCCTGCTAAACCACCTCCCTGAGCAGCAAAGAGATTTTCTTTCCCCCTTGCCCAGCCACAGATGTGAGAGTCAATAGACACAGATGAGGTTTCCTGGTCTCTGAGATAAATAATCTTCTTAATTAGAAGGCAGATGGCCGTGCCATCGTTCCTCCAACATAAAGCAGAATATCAGGTGAACTTTGTTCTTTAGAGAAATAAATGCAGCCACACCATGCTCTTCACATGCAGTGCCTGATTTCCCTGACACACACATGTGGCCTGAATTTAACAAAAGCAAAAAATGATTGATAGAAGGGACAGCTGAAAGATTTTAAACTGGGGTGGATTTTTTTTTTTTTTCATGAGCAGCACGCTGTCACACTTGATAATATCAGATGCCAGGAGAGAAAATTTGAAAAATCCAAAGGGAGGTTTTGGTTGGGAAAAGCTCTTTTAAGTCCTGCCTGGAGCATTGATAAAATGGTTGGTGCATGAGCTGACAGGTGATGCATAGCAGCGTGTTGGGTGCATGGAGCAATTCACAGGTGGAACACATAAATCACTCTTTGCCCTTCAGAATGATTTCAAGCCTCCAAAAATACCTAACATCTTTTAGAAAAGGAAGGATTAAATGCAGCAAATGATAAAATAGATAACAAGTCTCATTTCTGAAGCTTCAGAATGTATAGATATCATATTTTCAAGCTTTACATCATAA
The DNA here is from genome assembly GCA_013399945.1 of Ploceus nigricollis. Classification (NCBI taxonomy): domain Eukaryota; kingdom Metazoa; phylum Chordata; class Aves; order Passeriformes; family Ploceidae; genus Ploceus; species Ploceus nigricollis. Next base: position 3,554 of record VXBC01001353.1, on the reverse strand, counting down.
TCATAAGAGCCAAAACCTTATTTTGTATTTAATGAAAGATGATTTTTTTTCAGCTAATCCTATACCTGTGGGACTTTTGGCAATGCAGTAAGACAGAGGAGGAAATACAAATTGTTATTGCATGTTTTCTCATAAAATATATTAGTTGAGGGGTTAGAAATTGTGAAAATTGAATGTTTTACCTACTTCTGGATTAGAATACTCAGAAATTATTGGGTTTTTACTCCACTTACAGTTCCTAATATAGAAAATAGAACATGAGAAAGGCTGTTCCTGCAATAGCTCAGTAGAAACTGGTGTCAGAAATTGCAATCTGTGTTCTAAATTATTTTGCTAAATTTTCACGTTTCACAAAGCAACTTGGAAAATTTAGATATAGATCCAACTTTTTACCCTGCAGGGGGACCAAATTTTAAACCTTTGAAAGTGTCTTTGCTCATTGCTAATCCTTCAGTGATTTAAGATAACTTTAAATACAAGCCTCCATAAAAGAGAAAAAACTTCACATGGGCAAGGAGAGAAAATGAAACAGTGAAAAAGAAAGTCCAAATAATGAAATAAATTTTTCAGGATCTATGCTATCAGCCAATCTGAATCAGCAAGGAAAGCACTGGTGGATTAGGAAGGGTGAGAAATGTTTTTGTTCCTATGGAATAATAGGAATAATAATAATAATCTTTTGGGCTGGCAGCTGTAAACAGGGGCTGGTGATACCATCAGTGGCCAGGGCTGAGAAGAAGCCCTGAGGGGCTGCATGGACACAACATTTCAGAGAGATTTGTACACTTGCCATGTGCATTTTGGGTCATATTTTCAAAATTCTGAAAGCTTGTCTTTGATCCTTTTGTTAGAAGAACTCCGTGGATGTAGAAATATCCAATAAATACCTGGAATTTCAAGGGGCATGTGCTGGGCTTTAAAAATGTGGATTTTTGGAGCCAAGGCAGTCTGCCACACCTTCAGAGAAGAGACACACAACTGGTCAGATGCCTCTTAAGATACAGCTGAGCCAGAGACTGGAAGGCTCTTGCAGGATTGCAGGATTTTCAGACTTTGAGCAAAAGGCTCCTTTTTTAATTTTATTTATTTTTTTTTTTCCCCAGTTGGATTTCACGGTTGAAACTGGGTGCAAGAATCCTGAGACTAGGGAGCAAATAGCTTTTTATAGAGATTTGAATTACATTTTACACTTGAAAAACCAGCCCAGGCAGAGAGTGAAATGGCCTGGTGTTGTGTCACTGTGCCATCCATCCCCTGCTGCTCTCCCAGGCCACACTCCCAAGGCACCTGCAGCACCGTGGGGCAGGGCAGGGGAAGGTGCTGTGAGAAATGAGACTCACTTCCAAAAATCTAAAAGGTTTATTAAAACCTTATCAAAAATACAACAGAAGACTGAATAGAGAAAACATTACAGTGCTGGGAGCAGAGGGTTTCCCCACCATGTGCTCACCCACACAATGAATGTTCTGCCTTTTAACCCTTTATCCCCTCCCAAAGTTCTGTCCATCTCCTCCTTCTCTGTCCAGTGCTGGAGATCACTTCCTGACATCTTGATTGGAGGTCAGCTGTTGCCACAGTAATGAGCCAGCCCTCCCAAATGTCCCAAACCCAGGATAACAACACAAGGGGGTAAAACAGAACTATAGATCTATAAAACTTGTCTTAACACATAGACGTGATATTCGTCTTTTAATTGTGAGAGCCATCACATTACTCCTCTATCACAGTGCTAAATGGAAAGAAAACATNGAGGTCAGCTGTTGCCACAGTAATGAAAAATACCTCCCAAATGTCCCAAACCCAGGCCACCCCTGATAACAACACAAGGGGGTAAAACAGAACTATAGATCTATAAAACTTCTCTTAACACATAGACATGATATTCGTCTTTTAATTGTGAGAGCCATCACATTACTCCTCTATCACAGTGCTAAATGGAAAGAAAACATCTAGAGCTGGTGCTGCTCCTCCTTTAAAGGCCTCCTCTGAACCAGTTTTGAAAGCCTGAGTGTATTTTAGCTCTCATCTGCCCTGTCGTGGTCGAGGGACCCAGCAGAGGTGTGGGTTTGTCAGGAGCTCCTTCTGCTGCCGCACGCTCAGTGTGGGATCGCCAGCACCTTCCCCTGCAGCTCCTCTGCTCAAACATCCTCACTCTGCTCAAACATGCTTGAAGTCTGGGTCATGGATTGTGCCCCTTCTGATGTGAACATCCAGCAGTTTTCCATGGCTGCAGTTGGCTTTGGAAACAAGTGGAGAGGATTTCAGGTGGTCTTGAATTTGCCCGCAGTGCCCAGTGCTTACATTGGAGTAAATCACTCTGAACTCACTACAGTGTCCCCCAATGTCTGCTGAGAGATGTATTTTTGTTTGATTTCACTTTTGGTGGTATTTATCTTCTGCAGATATTAGCAAACTTATTTGCCAGTTTGTTTATAAACTGAAGAGTTTATAAGGTTGATATATATTTCCTATTTTTTTGTGAGTTTTTATGCATCTCTGGACAAATGGCTGACTTTATATTTTCCCTCAGAATAAAACTCCAGGTTGGGACCCTAAATGAAAATCTGTAAGCACAGAACTCCAAACCCTCAATTCTCACTTGTCAGTGGGGGATAAAAAAATATCAGCCTAATGGTGGCACAATCTAGCCCTGTAAATAACACCTACTCAGGACCTGCTCCCCTGGAACAATGTTATATGTCATCCATGATCATCTGTTTCCCCTTTTTTTTGTGTGAGTTGCTGAAAAGCAAACCTTTCCCACAACTAATTGTATTTGCTAATTACCTGTGAAAAAGCAATTATCTGCAACTGATACAACTCTTTGGAAAGGCTCTTTTAATTGGCAAAGATGGGGGAAGACACTCTTCTGTGGATGCTGTTTTCAGAAGAATCTTCCCAAAGATTGTACCTGATGTATCACATTAGACACATCAGACTGGGTTGCATCAGCAATGTTGCATTACATCACATCACCGAGGTAATGTGCTGTGACAGACTTGCAATGCAACGTGTCAGCTGGAAAATGGGGAAAGATGTGATTTCCTGAGCAAAATGCTTCTTAAGCTTTATGGTATTTTCTCCTCCTCTAACTAAACAAGTGGCTTTTTTTGTGCTGTGGTATCTCCTAAAGGACTCAGGTGCCTGGTGAAGAATTCTGGGCATTTTCTGTGCTTCCTGCCTCTCCATTGCTATTAACAGATCTAAAATGAAAGGTATTTTTTACAATTTATACTTCCATAGCCAGATTACAATATATTTGGGGAAACAAACTTTCAGTAAACCAAAAAGGACATTCTAGGAGGAGTACTCTTGCCATTTGTATAGTTCTGCCCTGGGCCTGAGCTTTTACCTTGGCTCGTGGAATATGCCTCTTGTGGGGACTGCTGAAGGGTGAGTTCTGCACAAGTGAGACTCAGAATCTCAGTCCTGAGAGACAAAGTGTGGCTGCAATTCATGTACACTCAGGGAGAAGGGAATTTTCTAATGTATGACTCATTCATGGTGCACAACCCCTACAAGGGTGGCTCTGAAGCACCTTGCTTTGCCTCCTT
>VXBC01001352.1:64136-79081 GCA_013399945.1 Ploceus nigricollis | reverse complement strand
GGTTGTATGGTGGAGCTTTTTTACTGTGTTACTTGCTCTTGTTCTTTTTTGTTTATGAGACTAAAGTTTTTACTTTTAGGTTAATTTGTAATTATTTTTAAAATCTTAGGGCAATTTAGTTTTTTAATACAGGTGCGCTGTGTGATGAGGGCAATTTACTTGCTTGATGTGGCATTGGTGGCATGGTGAGTAGAGGGAATTTTTGTTTTGAATATTTACTCTAGTACTGGTAGTTGGGGTGCTAGGTGGAGTTGGGCTTTTGGGTTGATTACTTTTGAGGCAGTTTGAACTGTTTTATAGGTTGCTAAATTGTTGTTGTTGTTGTTGAAGTGTAGTTGGCTTTAGACTTTTTGTAATTTTGGCTCTAGAATTAGTGATCAACTTTGAGTTTTGCTAGGCACTTTTTGTTAAAGGTTCTAGGGTAGACTGTGGTTCTCGGCTGTAGAGTAGAGCACGTTTTTTATATTTGATTTTGTTTTGACTGAGCTAAGGGCTATTGTATGAGCGATCTTTTGCTTAATTTGGGTAAAGGCTTGTTGTTGTTTAGGGCCCCACTGGAAAGTGTTTTTTTGTGGTGATTAGAGAGGGATTATAATTTGGTTGTATTCAGGAATGTGTATTTTTAAAAAGCTTATGGCGCTTAGGAAAGCTTGTGTTTCTTTTTTCTTGGTTGGTGGAGACGCGATTTTGTCACAATGATGTTGATGACATTGGTGGGAATTTGACATTGTCTGTTTTGTCATTTTACTTTTAGGAATTGGATCTCTTGAGTAGGTCCTTCAATTTTACTTTTTTTGATGGCGAAATTAGCTTTTAGGAGAATTTGGATTATTTTTTTTTTCTTAAAAACTTTTGTTGCTGTGTTCTTCTACACAATGATGTTATTGATGTATTGTAGATGTTTTGGAGCTTTAAATTTTTCCAGTGAAGTTTGGATTAATTTATGGTAGATGGTAGGACTGTGCTTCTACCTCTGGGGCAATTGGTTCTAGGTGTATTGAATGCCCCTCGACATGAAGGTAAATTGAGGCTTGCATTTTGCTGCTAAAGGAATGGAGAAAAATGCATTGGCAATGTTAATAGTGGCATACTATGTTGTTGCTTTGGACTTCAGCTCGTGTTAGAGCTTTTATATGTTTGGTATAGTAGTGCTTAATGGTGGAGTCACTTTATTTAAGGCACAACAGTCTATAGTTAATCTCTTCTCTTTTAGATTTGCACATAGGCTAAANCTCTTCTCTTTTAGATTTGCACATAGGCTAAATGGGGTTGTTGAAGGATGAGTGGGTTTTGTTGACTATCTTTTGGCTCTCTAGCTCATGGATCATCTTATGGATGGAGGTCACTGCATTTTCAGTTGTTTTGTATTGTTGGTAGGGCATTGTTGAAGTGGCAATTGGTATTAGTTGCTTTGTATTTTTAGGAGTCTTATTGTAGATGGGGTCTTTGATAGTTTAGGCAAGGTGTTTAGCTGCTTTAACGTCTTTTGTCTCTATAGCTGTTATCTTAAATGCCCACCTGAGTCTTTTTGGGTCTTTGAAATACTTATTTTGGAGGAAGTCTATGTTTAAAATGCATGGGGCTTTTGGGCTAGTTACAGTAGGGTGTTTCTTTTACATATTTTTAGTCAGGCTCACATTAGCTTATACTAAAGTAAAATCTTGTGATTTTCCTGTCACGCTAGCAATAGAAATAGATTCTGCCCCCACTTGTTTTGATGGGATTAATGTGCATTGCTCACTAATGTCAACTGAGGCTTTATATTTTTGTGGTTTTGATGTGCTAGGCTAATGAATCTATACAGTCTAAAACCCATGTTTTTTCCTAGCCTCTACCTGGCTAGAGGCAGAGCCCCTCTAAGCTTGGTTATCTTTTTTTTGGGGGGCATATGTTTTGGAGGTTCTTTCAAGGGGATTGGACATGTCATCATCATCATTATATTTGGCAGTTCGGTTATGGGCCATTGGAGTTGCTTCTTTTTTGGTGGAACTTCCTCTCTGAGTCTTGTTGTTTTCTAATTCAAGCACCCATTGTATTAGAGCAGTGGTAGATTTCTATCTTATTTTTTCATGGTTTTTTTTATAATTACACAGGAAGAACCACAGCTCAGCTTTGTGGGGGGTATCTTTTTTCTCTGTCTGGGGGATGTTTGCATTTAGTACAAGAGTTTTTGATTTGTATTGCCAAGATTTGGAGAAAGCCCTCTTTCATCTCTTCTTTGAGTTTTTTGTGATTATCTTCTAATTTTTGCAGACATGTTTTTATAGCTGTGATTTTTACATGTGTTGGGCCGTGCAAAGTATTTGCAGATGTTTGGAGCTTCTTTGCCTTATCAAGTGCAGTCTCGTCCCTGTTATTTTGCTTTATTATTGTTAAAGCAGAGCGTATTCTTGTGGCCAAAGTTGTACAAGTTTTTGCTACATTATGGATGTACATGGTACCAAGTCTGGATTTGTAGTGTCTAGGTCATCTGAGAAGACAATCTCTGCCATTGCCATTTCTCTCAAGCATTGAATCCCTTGTTCTATGGTGTTTTACTGGATTTGTTGCATATAGAGATAGTTTGTNATTTATCGCCCTGCCCCCCTGCTTCTGTCTGCTGCCTGTAGTGGTTTTGGTTCATTAATTACTGCTGGACTAGTGGTGAGATGTTAGAAATCGCAGCTATGGCCCAGCCTGGCCAGCTGTACTCCCTCTCCTGCCCGGCAGGAAATGAGGGGCGGGCGGGTGCCCCAGGGGAAGGGGCCCAGCCCTGTGGCTGGGGCCGCCTAGCCTGGCCTGGTCAAGACAGGGGAATGGGGCGTGTTACTTTTTTGTTGGTTGGAAGAGAAAGAGAGCTTTCCTGGGATCTTTCATCTTTAACATGTGTTTTTCAAAGAGGCATGTACAGCTTCTCAGTGGTTTTACAGACTGTTAGCTACACAGGAGCTTTTGTATTACTTCTGTAGATGTTTCTCATGTAAAACTACCACACTGCCATACAGTATCTAGCAGTGTGTAATGAGTATNGTTGTCAAGTGCAATCTTTTCTTAAGCTATGAAGGTTTTGTAGGGAAAAGGACTTAATAGTGACTTCTGATTTTGTGTCAGTTTTTGGCTTTGAGGGTCCTTCCCCCGGATCATCATTATCGTCTATTGCCTGATCAGTTTTGGTTGTGTGTTTTCCGCCTCTCGTGGTAGGAGCAACAGCCATTGGTTAAGGCTCACTGTCCGGTTTAGCTATGGGCTTCAGCTTACTGTTTGCTTTAGCTACAGCTTGAGTAGCTGGGGTGTTGACTGCAGCCTGAGTGATTGGGGTAGCTGTTGATTTATCTCCCTGCCCCCCTGCTTCTGTCTGCTGCCTGTAGTGGTTTTGGTTCATTAATTACTGCTGGACTAGTGGTGAGATGTTAGAAATCGCAGCTATGGCCCAGCCTGGCCAGCTGTACTCCCTCTCCTGCCCGGCAGGAAATGAGGGGCGGGCGGGTGCCCCAGGGGAAGGGGCCCAGCCCTGTGGCTGGGGCCGCCTAGCCTGGCCTGGTCAAGACAGGGGAATGGGGCGTGTTACTTTTTTGTTGGTTGGAAGAGAAAGAGAGCTTTCCTGGGATCTTTCATCTTTAACATGTGTTTTTCAAAGAGGCATGTACAGCTTCTCAGTGGTTTTACAGACTGTTAGCTACACAGGAGCTTTTGTATTACTTCTGTAGATGTTTCTCATGTAAAACTACCACACTGCCATACAGTATCTAGCAGTGTGTAATGAGTATAGGCCAGGGCCTAGCTAATTGCAACGATCTTTTTTTCTTTAGAGTCATTATCGCACTTTTCTTTAAGTATTTCTCCACCTCCGCTGGGTTCTGTATTTGTTCACATGGAAAGTCTCAGGCTATAGGGTTAGAAAATTCTTTTAGAGTTTGGCCCATATTTTCCCATTCTCTACATTACTTAGACCCATGCCTGGGTCTACTTTTGGGTCGGGGGTCTCATCAGCTCCTCTGGACATCTCAGCCTTTATTCTAGACAAATTGCAGACTATATAAAGGAAGTTTACTGGATTAAATACTAGGGTAGTGGTATCTTCAACATTTAGGGGAAATTGAACATTTTCAACAAGTGACTTAACAGATTCAAAGGAGAAGAAGGAAAGGAAAGGCTGAAAAGTGTCGTCTCCTGCTCCTCCTCTAACAAATTGGGTGCAATTACTAATAAACTCCTAAAACATGCTATTGGAACTAGGACATAGGGTAGGATGAAGAAACTATAAACTATACTTATTTTGAACAGTCTCTTTGGTGCTGGAAAAGCTGCTGCCCAGGCATGGCCTTGTAGGCCACAGGTGCTAGCTGTTGGTGCTTTTCTGGGTGTTCAGTCTAGAGCAGGTTTAAACAGTTCTAAGAAAAAGAGAAACTACAGTCTAGGGAATTCCTCTGCCTCAGCTAGCTAAAAACTAACTAAAAGAAAAGGAGAGCTCTGTCTCGTTGTCTGTACATGCTGCAGACAACACAGTCTAGGAGCAGGAATGTGGAGGAGTGAGTGCAATTTCTGAAAACAAACTCTGTGCTTCTTCTTGCCCCTCCTTTTGCTCTCAGAACCGGTCTTAAAGGTGCAACACTTATTTTGGGGCTAAACAGATGAATGGGGATACAAGCATCATAAAGTCACTCCAGGACACTTGTCTGTAGTCATCCTCGGTGTACAGAATTGTACAATTGTAACTCTTCTGTACAGTCTTCTACAGTCCCTGTAATGTCAATGAGAAGAATAGGTGCAAGAGATACCGTTCTCTGTAAATTAAGTGGGTTGTGCTGGTTTTGCATTAATTGATTTGTGGTGAAGAGGGAAAAAGTCACCCCCAGAAGTGATTCTCTGTGAGGAGCAGCTAGCAGATTCCTCCATGCCTGGCAAAACCCGTTGCTGACTAGCTCTGAGAATTAGCACACTGCTAAGCCAATTAGAAGAAAGCTGATAATGCCTCTATTATAACATATTTAAGAATGAAAAACTGCAGGAAGCTCTCTTGCTGTCTGCTCTCAAAAGTAGGGTAGGGGGGCCTGCTGGGCCCCCTTCCCAGAAGGGGCTGCTGGACCCTGTTGTGGTGCGGCGGCCCGGCCATGCTGCTGGGGGCCATCCCAGCACTGTAAGCAACCATGCAGCTGGGATGGCACTGTGCAGCCATGGTTGTCTCAGCAGGGCTTGCAATGGTCTTTATTTACTTAGCTGTTTTAACTAGCCATGCTGCAGACAGAAAGGCAAGAGCAGTGGCAGCAGTTTTTCTTTTTTTGGCATCCTGCCTGAGGAAAAGGTACGGAGCAGAGCCAGCAGCCTTGCATGGCTTGCGCAGTGCCAGCAGAGACCACATGACCAAAAAGAAGCACAGCAAGCAATTCCCTGATTATGGAGCCTGGACAAGATTAACCTTTCAGTGCTGCAGAGCTCTGTAAAAACTGTTTCAATTGATAGAACTTGAGAACAAACGAACCTATGAGCACGAATTCTCTCCTGAGTCAGAGAAAAGGAAAAAGTGAAGACATGTGAAGAGAACAACTTGACAACACTAAGGTCAGCGCAAAAGGAGGAGGCGGAGGAGGAAGTGCTCTGAGCATCAGAGCTGAGATTCTTCTGCAAGCCGTGGTGAGGACTATAATACAAGTTGCCCTGCGATTCATGAAGTGCATGGGGGGATGCAGCATTCACCCACAGCCCATGAGAAAAAGGCCCTCATGGAGCATGTGGATGCTGAAAAGCTGTGATCAGGTGAGACATTTGAACAGAGAGAAAGAAAATCCTTGCTTTCAGAAGTAGAGGAAGAAGACCCTTGCTTTCATACTAGAACAGCTCATCCTTAAAAACTGCACCAAATAAGCTAAATGGCCCATAAAAAGCAGTTCTGGGAAGACTGCTAGTCATGGGAGAGACTTCATATTGCAAGCAAGTTCTGGGTGGACTGTTAGGCGTGAAAATTAAAACCACGTTAGAAGTTCACAGAGAACTGTTTTCTGTAGGAAAGACCCCATGGCACAGCAAAAGAGACTCCTCTTCCTGAGTGAACAGAAGAAAGATTTTAGAGGTGACAAACTGACTAAAAATCCCATGTTTTGTTTCCCTGAGCTGTTGATGGGAAGGAAAGAAGAGCATGGGGGAGAGTGGGAGGGGGAAAGGTGTTCTAACAGTTTATTTTTAGTTCTCATTATCCTCTTTTAATTCTGTTAATAAATTTTTCTTTATACCTTTTGAAGTTTGAAGCCTGTTTTGCCCTTAAAGTGTTTTTCTCCTAATCCTTATCTCACCCCATGAATTTTCTTTCCCGCTCCTCTGCTTAACTGTAGCAGAGGAAAATTAATAAATTTTTTTTGTGGGTACACTGGTATTTGGCCAGCATCAACCCATCACAAAGGTTCAGGTTTAGAGATGTTCCACAGCATTTACGTCTCCACGAAAAATTTAGTGAATTCCAGACTTCTTACTGTTGGAGAATACCAGAAGAAGTACCAGAATAAGGCAGACCATATGCACTTCTGGACATTTAAGACTGTATTGAAACACTGATTCCAGAGATAGTGGTGTTGGATGAATTCAGTTATTGTTACCCTGTTTGGTTTACTATCACTGAGCCATTTCAATGATAAAGCACTCTAAATCCCTTTCGTTTTCCTTGAGGAAGAAAAGGAAGAAATTGCTCAATATGAGTTAGAGAATACTTGAGAGGTTTTCTCATTGTCAGTTTACTTCTTCATATTCTCTGAGTCAGCAGAGAAAGTTAGTTGATTTAGTATGGTATGTATTACTCTGGAAAGGGAAGAGATAAGGAGAAAAGTTATAGGTAAAATAGGGAAGACAAGAAACCTGGACGAAAAAAGGGAGAGTGAGGTGAGAGAGACTAAGGACTTCCATAGTGAAGTGATGCCTCTCCATCTTCATATTTCATTCATTTCCTGTTCCAGTCCTTTTCTGTTTCTGTCTGGCTCTTTTAGGAATATAGTTTTCTAGACCTCCTTCACTGCTGATTAGATCTTTCAAAATAAGCATGGATTACTATAGCATTATTAATTTTACCCACACCCACTGCTGTTTCCTCAGCATTGTCAGAGTTTTCAAGAGGTTCAGTTCACGAAAAGAAAAGAAAAGAAAAGAAAAGAAAAGAAAAGAAAAGAAAAGAAAAGAAAAGATTTCAGAAACACTAGTCACCCTTTTAATTTCTCAGCCAGATCCAAAAGAAAAGCTTATCCCCATCATTTGACATTGGTAAAAATTTTACTGACCTCATTAGAAGTGATATTAGTGACTTCCTAACTGAAGGAAATAGTCACTTAACAGTCAGAAATTTTAAGTGGAAAGTGATTATATTTCTGAATATGTTGATCCCCAAATTCTTTGGAAACTTCAAGTTTCTGAACATCTCAGTTCAGAAATGTTGAAATGTTTCAATTATTTCAGTATCCCCTGTCTCTAATTCCCTGTCTAAATTTAATTGGGGTGTTGTGTCTTGTTTCTGTGGATTTTTCACACTCATTTTTGTCTGTCTTGGCTGCTGCAAGCCCCTCACTGGAACAGTTCAAGTCTCACTACTCTCTGTGAGATAAATATATTAGGTATCATTCCCCATGATTCATTGCTGTTCTGTCACTACCACAGGTTAGTTAGAACAGAGGAAATACATGTCATCCACTCCTAAAAGAGGAAGGAAATATAAATTGTTAAATGCAGTCTCTGAAGCACAGCTTTGATTCAAGCAAAGACAATATTGCCAAGACTTGAGTTGAAACAATCTAGAGAAAACAATATATTTTAATATATGACAAAGTAGACAATGCTGAAATTTCATTTTTACTTCTCCTGAGAAAACTGAAGCAATTTCAGATGCCTTGATTTTCCCACTGAAAAGTTAGAATCTTTTTTTTCAAATTCTGCCATTTGCTGTGAAAAAACTTGTTGATTGAAAATTTTTTGCTGGCTCTGGAAATGTTCTGTTTCTTCAATTCATTGTGGGCCTACCGAAGACTTTCCAAATTTTTCACATAGATAATTACATCAGCCTGTGTAATACCAAATCTAAGGAAGGATGAACAAAACTAAGTTTCCCCTCCTAAATTATGAAATGGTTGATAATAAAGTCATTAGAAACCCTATAAAAGATACAGATGCTATTGAAGATTGCTTGATCCTATTTACAGCATGACCATTTACTTTTTTGACTGAAGTTTCTAGTAAAAATTAATCCATGTTTATGTCATTAAATACATTATCTGTGTTACCATTTTAGACTATTTTTTAGGGATTAAGGAGACCTTTTTAGCTTCTTGCTCATTTGAGATGCAATACTTGGAGAACATACCTAGACATGGAAGGAACTGCTTGCTTGGAGAAAAATAGTCCTTGAAACAAGGCTATCCTGACATAATTTCTTCATGACCTGAGTATATACTACATTGCATATGAGTGAGATGTTTCTTTTTTGTTGTTTATTTACAATTTATCTTGTTCAGTTTGCTCTTTAGGTGTCTCAAGCTCTTTGAAATAATTTACAAAATCTAAGCAGTGGGTAAAAAAATTTCAAATCACAGCAAGTTTTGTTCTGGTTCAAATCAAGGAATGACTGGACTGTTGTGCCACTGTCAGCCAAAGGAGATTAGCACTTGACATGTTTATGGTGTGATATGTAGTGGGACCCAGATGAAATACTGAGGATAAAATATGATTTATATGGAGAGTAATACAATGGATGTACAAAGCAAAAAATTATTTACTCTGAGACCCTAACACAAATGGAAAGTGTACAACACTGTGTAACATGTAGTGTTGATCAGATCAGATACACTTTATAACTCTGTTAAACAGTATCAAATGAAACCTTTTTTAAAAAGCGGCCAATGTTTTTCTCCAGTTAAAATATAGGCAGGGGCAAAGACAGAAAGGAATATTCTTGAAATATAGTAACTATCAGGGATTACATATAATGGTGTTTGTCCCCAATGGACCAACCCACATTCATGTTAAATATCCCCTCATTGACTAATTGTCAATGAAGCAGCTTTACCAACAGCTTGCATGCCAACTGCATAGAGAAAATGTGTCTGCTCTCTAAGTGAAACAACAGCCAAGAAAGTTAGCATGTTGCCATCTACTGTCCTCATTGAATCTCTCAAGGAAGGAGGAGCTCTGGTGACATATTTTTTGCCTCAGGAGATAGGTACTAACACAACATGCAAGCAAATGTGTTGTGTTTGACTGTATAAATAACTTCCTAGTAGTATAGTGATGGAGATCTCCAAGATACCTTATATAAAACGTTATTGGCTTATCTATATATATATGTTGCATCATGGAAAAAATGTCCCAGAAACTACAGGAGGTTAGTACAATGAAAAAAATTTGGGAACTTCTATGCAACATCAGCTATGAGTTTCTGAGAGATAAGTGTTTTGCTTTGTACTCCCATGAAAATGAGAACATAGCTTTTGTCATCAGTTTTCATTGGTTAATGACTATACATTTTACAGCTATCCTGGACAGCTGGCAGCTGTAAATTTTTGAGGTCAGACTTAAATAACTTTCTTCATGTGATTTTTAATATTTCCTGAAATATGGCATCCAAGTCATATGGATTCTGTAACCTTTTTTCACAGAGAGCAGTATTTAGCTGCACTTGACCCAATGAATTCAACATTGCATGATTTTCTAATATAAAGAACTACACACTGATGTCTCTATGTAATCTGAACTGGTCCTTTGGAAAAATGTAGCCATTTTTTAATGAAGTAATTATGGTAATGACAAGTTTGAATAATCATTGTACCTGATTATTTAAAGTTATGAGTTTTAATAACCATATTGCCTCCCATTCTGCCAAACTTATGAACATTTAGGACAGCTGGAAGTACTGGACCATGTAGTTGGTGCCCTCTCATCTTTGCTGACCCATGTCAATACCCAACAGACCAAAGCACAGGACACTGACAGGGGTGACACTAGTCTGCTGGATGCTGCAAAACTCAGACCTACAATCACACAATTGAAGTGGAAAAGAATAAGTCAGCTCCTGTAAGTCTTCTCATCAACCAATGATACTGCCTCATTTAAAAGACAGATGTCTGCTAAGAAAGGTGGGAACTTTCCTGGAATGAAAGGATGACCCCCTCCTTCCAAATTATTATTATTTCAAAATTATGTGGCTTCCAAGCAAAAAATACAGGAAAAATAATAACAATTCTTTACTAGACTATATATATATATATATTACAAGACAAAACAAACAACAATAATAACAGCAACAGCAAGTCAAAGAAAATCAAATAACAGCCTTTTCCTGCCCATTTAGCAATTTCCCCTTTGGTGGTGTTACGAGAACTGGCAGGGGACACTGTTGGCTTGCATTGAGGCAGAGAGGCTGTAGTACCTCCTTCACGGCTTCAGGGGGCACTCCAATGCAAGAGCAGGACCTCCCTGGTGGTGATGATAGCTCAGATGAGAGAGAGGGAAGGGTCAACTCCCCCAGGCACACACACAGAGTATGCTGGTCTCTCTCAGCACTGGCAGCTGGCGAAGTCTGTGTCAGTGGAGTAGCTGGGACTTTCTTTTTCTCTTGCAAGCAATGGGCATACAAGCCCACAGCAGGCAGAGCTCCGTGTTAAAAATGGCTGCACAGGAGAGGTCCAAAGTGAAGAAAAAACCACAAAACTGTCTCTGCTCCCAGCTGGGAAAAACATTGATGACCCCCCAGCTAAGAAACTGCCGAAACCACTTCACTTCTCCCCATCCTCCAGAATTATTCCAACGGTTTGCCAAGGCACTCAGCCACATTTTCTGTGTCTTAATTGCCCACCATTCATTCCCTCCTGGGCATCCACTATGCCTTCCTCACAATGTCCTCCTTTTCAGGTAACAAATGGGAGAAAATTCACCAGAAAAACAAAAGCCACATCAGCTACTGAAACAGGGCTCACTAGCACTTGGGTAAGCCAACTTGCCCATATTCTCCAGAAAAAAGCAGCCCTGTTCTTGTACAGATGTTGCTGGCAGGGGGACAGTCCAGGCACACATTTCTCATGTATTAATTGGGCTGTCTGACACACCAACAAGTTCCTGGAAACAAATGTGCCTTAGCATATCCTACCTCCCAGTACCCACCAATGCCATCAAAGAGTGGGCTTCATTGTACCTAGCTGCAGAACAGCCCCACTGTTCTCCTGCATGCAAGGTGCCTCCTATAAACAGGCCAAGAAAAGAATCTCCATTTCTGGTGGCCCACATGCTCAAAAAAGTGGCTGACCTAACCTGCAAGGTGCCAGATTCTTTTGAAATCTAAGACATAATCTGGATTTTGTACTTTATCTCCATTCTATTTATAGTATAAGTTTGGATTCCCTTTTTCAGGATGGAAGCTAAAGTAAATATTTTCAACAAACACCATGCAGCAGCACTATGGGGAAAATTATTAGAACTTACACTATTCATTGGGGGTTTGGTAATTTTAAATTGTCTTTGTGTTAGGATATTGTCAAAGAAGTTACCACTGAAGTTACTGAGATAGGATTCATTCAATCAGTATGATAGTGTAAGATGCCAATGTTTTTTGGAGCACTAGGTGTTGGGTTTTTTTATAAAAGTAAGTTGCAGGGACACTGATACATGTGATAAAGAATATTTTTATAGATCCATTCATTGACCAGGGTTGATCCTTTTTTCCTCTCTTTCTTTTTTGCCCAAAGTTAATTTCCTAGTGTGCTTTTTCAGAAGGTTGCATGGCAAGATAAGCCTTACTTTCTAGCAGTGCTTGAAATAATCTATCACTCTGTAAACTGAGCATACTATAACCCAAATAAAGCATTGCAAAAGTTTAGGCTGAGGTGGTAGCATTCTTCTTGAGGAAAAGATATTTATCTTTTCAAGTCCTTCCAAAAGTGTATTTTTCTGTGATTAGGTTGGTGCAGCTTTTCTCTCAGTAGAGCTTGTTCAAGAGTTGGAGGAAGGACCTAATTATCAGCCTCAGTAGGAAATAAGAGTGTCTCTTACAGATCTGCAGCACTGCAAATTTATAGTCCTGGAGCAACCTCTATGTCTTTCTAAGGCACCTAGTATGCGGAACTTGCAGCTCCATGACTAGAAGGTCACACAAAAGTGAGGGCACTGACAAAGCAGTAAACACAGGTGATCGTAAACTCCCCAGATACATGTCTAAGATAATTTGGTAAATGCTGTATTCTCAAATTAGATAGGGTATATATTGTTTAACTTCTGAGTATTCTCTACCACATCATTAAATTAAGACCATGTACTGTTTGAAACCATGTGATCCTTCTCTCTTATTTTAGCCTTTGAAATGAGAATTAGAGACCCCTTAATGTACAGACTGCATGGAGAACACACCCAACATCAATGTTACTGTGTTATTTGTATCTAATAGATCCCCTCCTCTCTGAATTCTTTTTCTGAAGGAGTTTATGCAGCACTATGACATATACTCATTGATATTATGAAAAAGTCAAATGGGTCTAGAGTAAAAAAAATCTGACCTTACATATATTCTTTGGCAAAAATATTTTCTTGGATTTCTTCTGCTAAGTAATTTCTTTTCCTTAGAGACATTTCTCTGAATTTGTTCAAACAAAATCATTAGTGTATTATAACATTTATTAATTTATTACTTTGACCTAGGCTTGGAAAAGTTCTGAGACTATTTTAAAGAGAAGGCTACAAAAAGAGAGCCATCTGAAAGATGTTATGTTTTCGCCTTGAAACATCCAAAATGTTTGTTTGTTTGGTTTTGCTTTTGCTCCTAACTTCCCCAACAATAAAAATCATTACCAATAGTAAGAATTCTTCCTCCGGTTATATATGGGTATAATTCATGCAATTTTGGTATGCATGTGTTAAGTTGTGGTTGTAGATGTTCTTAGGAATTATAGAGATATAAGAGCCGAGCCGAAGGGACTTGCTGAATTAGGTTGCGGAGAACTGAGAAAGCACCTANGACTCTAAATTTTGATCTCGATTGCGTAATAAATTTTTATTATTAATTATGAAATTGGCTTGGTCATATTTCCATCTATAACACTCCTTTCTTTTCAGATTCAGATTTTGAGGATCAAAGTCTATGTGGAAATGCTCCTGACACCTCTTCAGCTGAATGTTAAGAAATAATTTGGCTGGTTTTATTTTTAAAAATAAAAATATCTTCCCATCTAGCTGCTTTTAAAGTTTAGCCGAACAATAAATTTTTCCTCTCTGCTCTCATCATCTCTGGCATTTGAATGCATCTTTCTAGACATAATAGTCTAGATGATATGACTTGCTCAATCTTAGGGCTGTAAAATATACTTAGCTTGCCAAGGCGACTCAAGGAGTGCACATGAAGAGGGTATATCTAACACGCACAGCTTTGAGTGTGTAGGGTCCCAGTCTGATGCTTTAAGCAGACCTCTCTACTCTTCTGTTATAAATGAGTAATGTGATGGTTGGTTTTCGCAATTAAGAGTTAGATATTATGCGTATGTTAAGAGAAGTTTCGTAGATGTATAGTGAGGCTATTGTAATATGTCCTCCCATAGTCCTCTTTCCCCTCCCCCTTGTAATAGCCTTGGTAGTCAGGGCATTTGAGGAGGGCTGGCTTGTTACTAGGAGGCACAGCATAACGACACCTGACCTCCAATCAAGATGTAAGAAAATAATCTCCAGCAATGGGCAGCAGAGAAGGAGTTGACTGACAAAACATTGGGAGGGGCTAAGGGGCTAAAAAGCAGAGCATCCATTTCCTAAACAAGCACGTGGCTGCTGGTCACAGAGACTCCCAGCACTGTAATTTTTCCTTATTCAGTCCTTTGTTGTGTATTTATGTTAAGGTTTAATAAGCCTTTTAAATTTTAAAAGTGAGCGTCATTTCTCACATCTTCCAAGCAACACTAAAGCTGTGCTTTTGCTTGGTGAATTTTTTGACAGACTCAGATGATGCTTTATACACCAACTCTCAGATCCTTATAAGTATAGGAGACTGAAGACGGCGGCTATTTGGTATTAAACTTAAACAGGACCATTCAACCAGAACACTCTGGTGGCAGCATGGCCTCTACCCCATGATCTGCATCTACTATATTACATAGACTATCATCACATGAGGTGACATACTAGCGAATCATGTGTTAGAAAATAAGTTATTTGAGGAGGCTATGAAAGGGTCAAAGGCAATGCTGTTGGACCAGATGTTACACTATTGTTTGGGGTAATCTGGGTTCAGATCCTGAGAAGCGTTTCCTGTCAGGGATGATGGTATTGGGGAAATGGCTGTTCAGTCTCCAAAGCAGGAAAGTCATGACTTTCTAGAGACCCTTCCTATTCAGTGTTTAGAGAAAGACTGGTAGATCTTAGGGTTTTTTTAAATGGGATATAAATTTAATGAAAAAGCTATTAACTAGCAAGGGACAAAAGTAATATTATATTATATTACTTTTGGGGAGCCTGCACAAATAATACAGCAACCCAAGTTCCTACACAGGTATCTGTCCTAGTTTAAAAGACAGGTGTCTGCCAAGGAAGGTGGGAACCTTCTCAGAATGGAAAATATTACCTCCTCCCTCCGATTTATTATAACTTTGAAATTATGGGGCTTTCAGGCAAAGATATGAGAAAAGGAGTTCTTTACTAAAATATATATATTCACACACATCCATACATATATATGTGTGTGTATGTGTGTACATCTATGAAAAACAAGATAGGCAAACAACAACAGCAACAAAAACCCAAACAAAAACAAACAAACTCAAAAGCAAACAAACAAACAAAACCAGAAAAGGGGCTTTTCCAGCCTTTTCCTGCCTGTCAAGCAATTTCCTCTTTGGTATAATTACAACCCCAACTATCTCCCTTACAAGCCAGGCAGACTGAACCACTCCCAGGTAAGAAACTGCCAAAACCACACCCCTTCCCCCCTCAGCAAGCCAGTGTCCAACCCACGTCCTCCCTCCCTGGAAGCT
>VXBC01001352.1:53059-64042 GCA_013399945.1 Ploceus nigricollis | reverse complement strand
AAAGACAGGTGTCTGCCAAGGAAGGTGGGAACCTTCTCAGAATGGAAAATATTACCTCCTCCCTCCGATTTATTATAACTTTGAAATTATGGGGCTTTCAGGCAAAGATATGAGAAAAGGAGTTCTTTACTAAAATATATATATACACACACATCCATACATATATATGTGTGTGTATGTGTGTACATCTATGAAAAACAAGATAGGCAAACAACAACAGCAACAAAAACCCAAACAAAAACAAACAAACTCAAAAGCAAACAAACAAACAAAACCAGAAAAGGGGCTTTTCCAGCCTTTTCCTGCCTGTCAAGCAATTTCCTCTTTGGTATAATTACAACCCCAACTATCTCCCTTCCAAGCCAGGCAAAGACTGAACCACTCCCAGGTAAGAAACTGCCAAAACCACACCCCTTCCCCCCTCAGCAAGCCAGTGTCCAACCCATGCCCTCCCTCCCTGGAAGCTTTTCAGTGGAATGCAAGGGTCATTGGATTGTTCTTTTGTATTTTAATTGCCCATCATTCATTCCCCACACCCCACCCTGCTTCAGCTTCAACTGCCCTTACTTTGCCGAGGCCTCTTTTCCAGGTAATAAATGGGAGAAAGTTCACTGGGAAAACCAAACCCACAACAGTATCTAAAAAAAATTCAGGTATCCACTGGTGCTGGGCATTCACAGGTGCCATTGGCTAGAGTGGCAGCTATGTTTACAGGAGTGAAATCATGAGCCTGTTGAAGTCAGTGTCCTACAGTGGGGCCCATGTTTTTATCAAAATGTGTGTGGTTTTCTTGATTAGTGCTAGAGCTCAGGAAAGGTGATGGAATAGAATTATTGTTTATTCAATTCTGAAGTGTTTATTTGTGTTTTCAAATTATCTGTAAACATATTTGCTGTTTTCCTGAGGGGTTGGTGGTAGAGGTGTGATGTTTATCTGTGTACAGGATTGCATACCTATGGCATTCAATTGCTCTTGCCATGTCTTTTGTCTTTTTGTATGTGTCCAGTTTGTCAACATGTGGTTTCATCAGCCTTTGAGGCTCAATGTCAAGTCGTTGCTATTCAGATTTGTCACCTGAGTTACATGACGTTACTTTGGTTTTGTTTTCTGATGAATGTTTTGATGTTCATGAACAAAGATGTGAACCCATACCAGTAGTCTTGCTCATAGAAGTATCTGCAGAAATAATAGCAATTCCCCAGGACTGGTGAAATGAGAAACACCATTTGGATAAACCTTCAGTGATAAACTAAAAAACGAGAATGTGGACATAGTCCAATGGGTAAAAAAATTCAAAATGTAACAATACACACACAAATGCTTTTTTGCATTTTTTGTCCATCTCTAAAAAATGACTGTGCTATTTAATTAAAGGATTTAACAGGTAGTATAGGTATAGTAATCACAAGATGAGGGGCAAAAAAAGAATGGTATATCCTGAATACTCTTTCAAGACATATGAATAAGCACGTTTAGTAGTAATTTAATGACAGGAAACACAGACTGCAATTATTTCTTTTCAGTTCAGGTAAGACTGTCATCCAGTTCAGTGATCAACCAAAATTATAGAAGTAAACTGAACTTATGTAAGATTCATGCCTTTGTAGAACCACTATTTAGACTTCTTTTAAACACCATGATTTTTCACATTCTTTTCTCTGTTGTTTCAGAGTCTTTGATGTTTTGCCTAAATTTAAAGTGGAGATTTGCAGCTTTTTTTAACAGGCTTTTTTCATATTCTTTGTCTTTTTCTCACTGCTATTAAATAGCATATTCCTCCATATTCAAAGAAGTCTTTCTGCGACTTCAACTCGCTGTGCATCATAGAAATAGTCTAAAAATTTTCAGTTGTGAATGTAATATTGTTAGTGAATAATACCTAGCTTTTAAGAAAGTTCCCATTAAATTTAGCAGGATGTGGTTCAGACCCATAAGAGGGGTCCTCAAAATAGGAGCAAGTGGGAAATAGAGTCCATAAGGACCCTATACAAAGAAAATCTCAGCTCCTGCAAGCGTATGCCTGAATTTATATTTGGCCTCCAAATCCCCTAGGGCACAGGCTGCCTATTTTTCAAGTCTCATGGAGTGCCTGATACCATAAGGGTCCACTCTTATTTGCCTGTGGGATCTCTTGGAATGGGTGTGAGTAATGATGATATGAGAGCCTGACATGACCCTGCTGAATTGAGAGCTTACTTGAGTGAAAGTGTGAAGTGACCAACATGAGAAGAAACAGAGATAGACAGGAACAGACCTCTTTGCCTACATGAAGCATATTAGAGAAGAATCTTGTCCCAGTGGTATTATTCCTTGGCTTTGTAGCCTGGCCTTAATTTTAGTCCAATTGCCTAATTTTCTACATTCTCCATGAAAGCCAATTCCCTGACTGCAGTGTGTCTTCTTTATATTTCTCCATAATGTAGAGTCTGGCTGTTTAACTGCAGTAGACTTTATGACAAGGCTTTTCCCCCCTCTTTTTTGGCAGAATATCTAGACTTAATTTTAAAAGACACTCAAACATTCAAACACCCCTGAATGACTTACAGGAAAAGCAGAGTGTTTACTAGCTTTGTTTTTAAAAATATGACAATTTTTTTTATTAGGCAATTTTATCATTGTTATAAATAAGTAATTGTACTGGGGAGAAGGGATAATCCTTATTTAATTAAATTCATCTATACTCCCAGGTTGGCAGCAACCACACATATGTGAGACTAATACCCACAGCCTGCCAGTATGCATGTGCAATTAAAAATTCACTCTACAGTAGCACTGGCAGTTTAGTGTTGCTTTTGGCATTTACAAATTCTTTTATTTTGTGACTTTTTTTTTTACCATACACATATGCTGGAGCAGATGTTGCTTATTTGTTGTTTATTCAAATCTGTAGGCTCTGGCAGCTAACTCCAGAACTCATTGTTCTGTAATGAAGCTTTATTTGCTGTCCTGTATTAGGACCCAGCAAATGCATGATGGGCAGAGTTAGCTCTCAGCAGGAGCTACAGTTACTGTCCTTACTTATTGGCTGTTTATACGCTAAAGCTCACAGTTAAGAAAGCTGGCTGGGCAGAATATGGGGCTAGATGCTATACGCAGGGAAGAAATACTTGCCTCCAGTCACTGTATCTTTGCCCTGATGAGATGCGGGCTTGCATGTAAACACAACTGTTGCAAAGGTTTTGCATTCAGCACCTGAAAAATAGAGCTGTTCTCCCCTTCTACACCCTCTCTCTCCTTGTTCTCCACCTTCCACCCCTACTGCTCCTTCCTTTTTTCAATTACCCTTTGTAAAGTACTGAGTATAACTAAAAGATATTTCAGTGTTGCTCACCCCATTAACTCAGTGTGCGCCTGAAAATTCATTAATAGCAGCTGCTTGTCAGGGAGGCATGGGAAGTCCGTGTTACTTGGGTGTGTATTGTAGTCACCCACACCCTCTTGTTCCTTGCTTACTTGCCTCTCAATCTGCTGGGTGGCCATGCACCGGAAAGGCAGCAATTCCTGTACAGCGCTGACCCAATGGGACACATTGCTCCCAGGTACTCCAGTGCCAATAGAAACTCATTAGATTGCTGGAAGAGCCCTTGGTAGCCCAAGAGATAATCAATCATGCAAGTAACTGAATCCATTTGGCTCACTGTAACATGGTATCTTGTGATATATCTTGTCCCAACTAGTGGTGCTGGGGATCACATAAAGTTTTTGCAGCAGCTGGGAATGTCCCAGCTTCCCCACATGCTGAGCTAACACATTAGCTCCTGTGACTTACCAAGCAGCAATTTTTTCAATTATCACACCTTCCCTCTTCCTACTTGCCAGCTCCTCTGATGGTTTGGCACCATTGCAATACTCAGAGAATTAAATTGGTATTTCTTTTAATTGACTGAGTACCAAGAATGTGAATTCTATTTATTATCCATTATCCATTGTAAATTCTGCCTGTAGTTGAAGGAACAGTGTTTTCAAAAGTACAAGAGGAAATAGTATGTATATTTCCTATGCTTTAAAGAGTACAGGATTTTCCATGTGCTTTTCTCTGGTTTCAATATTAAGAAGTGAACAGCTGTTTCATATTTGCTGTAGTGCCAACATAACACTGTTTATCTTCATGTATAACACAGTGACTTTTAGTGTTAAGTCTATATTAAAGAAAAGGGAAAGGCAAAGAGACAGACAACAGGAAGACTTGCTAAATCTGCAGTCAAAATTTGGGAACCTTAACTTAAAAATATTTTACAACTATTATTGTGTTGATACCACCTGACATTTATGCTAAATTTTGTCATTGGTTAATAAAAACGGTCTCCAAATATAAATTCTCCCTTCATAAAACATGATGAATAATAGATTCATAATACATAAATCCCTCTTTGCAGCACTTTTATCTCCTGCAGGTGACCTGGCACAAAGGAGGCATACACCTTCTTTAGCTGCTTTGTGTTGTCTCCACTTGTTTTATGATGCCACAGCCTGTATTTTTCCCCTCTTATACACATGAAGCGTGTAAAGGCCTTCTTCTTCTTTCCTGTTTCTTACGTAAGGGATCTGTAAATGGGACTAAGAGGAAGTTGCTGCATTTTAATACATTTTTGTGTACTGAATAAATCTGGAAGGGAAGTCCTGTGGTCCCAGAAAGAAGCAGAGAGAAAAGTGCAAAGTTGTGAAATTAGGAGTCTTCAAACTTCCCTGTATTTTTTTCCCCTCCAAGAACATTTTGAGTTGCCTGTTTGCCCCAGAGAAGTCCTGCTGGAAAAAACAATTTACTTTTGCAGCTCTTGGTAATACCTTGTCTGCTTCACTTTACTATGGACCTCCTTGATGTATCTCACACACTTCTATATGCCTAAGTCCAGCAATGGATATAAAATGGAAACTTAGGATGTGGTGACTCACCTTCTATACCATCCAGTATAGAAACTAGATGGGCAGCAAAAAAAGGAAGATTACTAGCTTTTTGAAATAGTTTCTGCAAAGTTATGACACCCAGGAGTGGTGCAAGGATACTCTGTCTGCAGTCCTTGAGTCTATCAGCATCCCAAGGCCTTTAGAAGGTTGTACAAATTTTAGTGAGAACATTCCTTAAAGTCATTGCATATTTATGTCATTTTGTTGCATATGTGTGTCATATTTTAGGTTCTACTTCAGCACACTGATTCATCCTAGTGGAAAAGGATATACACACAGTGCATACTTAAGGCAGATGGCTCAGTGAAGCTTATAGAGCCACCTGTTTTTTAAATCATAGGGAGGAAAAATAATAAAATATCTTAGGTATCCAAGAGGACAACCAAATACTTAAAAGAGGAGAGATTGGTTTAGATCAAGTGATAGCCTTTAACATAAGAAAACTTCTGAAATGAAATCTAGCTGTTTTGAAGTTGTACTGATTCCTTGAAAGGCCTTTTCTAATATTTCCATCTTTGCCTTTTTTCCCCATACCCTCAACAGCACAGGAGTATCAGAGACTGTGCAGTCACAGACCTCTATGTTGCTGTACTAATTGTTCCAGTTGACATCTGATCTTTTGAAGCTTGCTGCAAAATTCAAAACCTGACGCCCACATCCAGCTCAGGTTTTGAGGCAGCTTTTTGGGAACATATATACTTTTTCTGATGTCACCACATTGCTTTGAGAGAATTGGTTCACCTCACTGTTGAGGTGAAGAGGACCTCAGTGTTGATGACACCTCTGAGAAGAGGACCTTATTATGCTGAACGTATTTTTAGGCACTGGAGAACTCTACATAATTCCTCTTCTATAGGTCTTCTACATACTTGTAGTCTTCAACTACTTGTTAAAACTTAGCATTTTTCCTTGGGAAAAAATCACGGGTAAGAGAGAGGCAACCTAACTAAGCTGGACAATCTTAGACTCCCTGAACAGAATTTAATGGCTATTATCATTGAAATAGAGCTATTGTAATTGATTTTTGATCTCTAGAAAGTAACACCCAAAAATCAGTACCTGTTCTAGCTTTTCAATTGCTTTGAGCACTGCTGACCAGAAGTAGCAGGATCTAGCAGAAATATACAGATTTGTTCTGATTCTGACCAGGATAGGGTTCACAATTTTTTCAGCAGCCAGAAGGGACACAGCCAGGACCCTGGAGTTATTTGGATACCAGCTCAAGAGATATGCAGAGGGCATGGAGAGGGCTAGGGTTTTTCCAGTGTTGTTAGGGTGTGCAGGGTGTGCAGCTGGACGACAGCAAGATCCCCAGTTCTGCATGGTGAGCAGTTGCATGTGAATCTTTTGCCCATTTTGTACATTCTGTGTACTGGTTTGAAGGTAAACCAGGGGGAGGAATTAACTCCACACAAATGACTTGTGAGAGATTTTAAGATGGAGTTACAATTTACTAGGAAAGTCACAATGAAGACAATAGTACAGAAACACTGGCTTAAACCAAAAAGTCAGAGTCTCCCTGTTGGTCAGGCTGGTGGTAGCAGTCCAACTGAATGGTGGTTGCTGTCCTGTTGAAGTGATGGATGTGGTCTTGTCAAAAATGGTGGTCCTGTGGAAAGGCCTGGTCCTTCTCTTGCGGTCCAGTGGTGGTGGTGGAGAATTCTTGTCCTCTGGGTGTCCAGTGGTGGTCATGGTGTCCCAAGCCCCAGATTATACACAGGCAGGAATGTCTGGAAGCTCCCACAGGACAGGGAATTTCACAATGGATGATGTAATTTCATGAATCATTCTGGGGAGTCCTTGATGGTCCATTAGCAGCGATGACCCTCTCCCCCCAAGGTGAGTGGTGCTGCTACCTCCTCAGAGAGAGTTATCACAGTTGAGTCATGGTAAAGATAAAGAAACATTGCTCCACCGATCTTAACACTTCATCAGAAAGTGTTGTAGATGGTGGTACATCCCATATTGTAACCCAGGACACTATACTATTAGTAGTATTGCTGTTGTTACTGATGGTTTTCTTATTTCATTGCTGTTTCTAGTAAATTGTTCTTTATCTCAACCCTTGATCTTTACCTTTCTGTGCCTCCAATTCTCCTCTCCATCCAGCCGCAAGAGGTCTGGGGGTAAATGAGTGAGCAGCATGTGGTCTGGGATGTTTCAGTGGGAACATGAAATTGGGGAATATTATTCCTAAACCATGACAGATCTTTCACTCATTTTTGTCAAACGAGTAAATGCTGCTGGAAGCGATCCTCCCTTTTTTGAGGTGATTTCAGTTGCAGAGAGACCTATGAGGCTCCCTGTGATCGCTTATTTTTTATTCATTATCTCTGTGCAGGTGCTACTGGAAGCAGTTGTGATCATAAAGTGATCTGCAGTGTAGGATGATGACATTCAGCTCTACCTCTCATTTTCATCAGACACAGATACAACCATCACACAACTCCCAAATGCAGTGGTACAAATCTATATTAAAGACTGTTGGCTGAAGCTCAGTGGAAATAAGATGGAAGTGATACTGACTCTCAAGGCAAAGTAGGAGGAGAACCTGGCAAAATTTGAAGCTGTTTCATTAACTGAGGGAAGATAAAAGACTACTATCAAAATGACTGCAGTTCAAGGTTTTGACTAGATTCCTCACTACTCCCAACCTCCCAGACTGTAGAAATATGGTTTATCACAGAGAACTGACTACAGTGTTCTCTCTTTTCCTGTCAAATTCAGAACATAGATTGCTCATTGTCTTGGTTTGAAAGATCGGTGTCTGCCAAGGAAGGAGGGAACCTCCCTTGGAATGGAAAATATAACTCCCTATACTCCAAATCATTATAACTTTGAAATTATGGGGCTTTCAGGCAAAGACACGGGAAAAGGAATAACAGTTCTTTACTAGAATATATATATATAAAAAACAAGGCAAACAAACAACAACAACATCAGCAACAACAAACAAAAGACCTAGAAACCCATTAATAGGCTTCTCTTGGCCACCCAGCCTTTCCCCCTTTGTGTAGTTATGGCCACAGACAGAAGATCTTGTTGGTTTAGATCAAGTGATAGCCTTTAACACAAGAAAACTTCTGAAATGAAATCTAGCTGTTTTGAAGTTGTACTGATTCCTTGAAATGCCTTTTCTAATATTTCTATCTCTGCCTTTTTTTCCCATACCCTCAACAGCACAGGAGTATCAGAGACTGTGCAGACAGCCAGATAGGGCAGGTGTGATGATTCCGCTGTGGCTGCAGGGGGTGCTGTGGCACAAGCTCACCCCCACTCCACTGGTTAATGGCAGCGCCGCGAGGGGAAGAGATAGAAAAGGGATTTCCTTTACAAATTCACAGGAAGCAGAAGGTCTCAGTGCACATCTGGGTTCTGAAATGGACCATTGCAAGAATCGTGGAACAGCAGGCTGGTACAGCAGTAGCAAGCACACCCCATGGGGGTGAGGCTGGTGCCAAGGAGAAAAGTGTGGAGGGAGCAATGTTGGGGCAGCGCTGCACTGGCCTTGGCAAGCCTTTTGCAGCTGTGGTGTCCCTGGAACTCTGGGCTTTGTGGTTTTCTGCACCCTAACCCTAAGCGTCGCCCTAACCCTAGGCAGAGCAGGAAGAGGTGCATGGGGGTGAGGCTGGTGCCAGGAGAAAAGTGTGGAGGGAGCAATGTTGGAGCAGCGCCTTGCTGGCATTGGCAGGCTTTGGTGAAACCCTGCAGAGTGGGATAACCAAGGCAGTATACACTTTAAACCATTTAACAGTACCTGCAAATTTTCAGAATCCTGTTATTTAAAATAATTTTCTATTGTTACAATCTTCTAGTGACATTCAGTCACCCAAGCCTAAGTATTGGTAAAGGATCTCCTTACCAGTAAATGGGAAGGTCCCTGGGACCTTGTTACTTGGGGGCCCAGGTATGCCTGTATTTCCATGGACATTGGCATCTGATGGGTGCCTGCTCAGTGTATGCGTCCTGCTCTACGGTCTGCTTGGGATCACATCCAACAACTGATCTCCCTGACAGCCCCACAGCAGATGTTATGGAGCAGTAATCAGAACAACACTTCACACCACTGTATGAAGATATGGGACCTGTGGAATGACAGTCTACCCCTACCTGTAACTTTACTCAATTTCAACAAGACAGACACTTTGGGAACAGGACTAAGCACATCGATTTGTACCTTTTAGTAGAAACAAAACAGCATAACCCATAATAGTTTGTAAGTTTTAACAGTTTGTGAATGAGTTAGGCATTTGTTGTAGTTGTGAATAGTTTGCAGCATACCACCCTACGAAGCTGTTCCTGATGGTTCCCGGACTATGTCATCATGATTGTTCCACACATTGTGCTGTGTTCATCATCATGCAAGGGCCCTGCAGAAGACAACAGACATTGACTTTGTATTCAAAAACAAAAAGGAGGAACTGTAGTGGCTAACAGCTGGCATGGAGGCCTTACAGTTATAATTAATCCTAATTATAATTTTATAACTGAAATGCAACTAATTATATAACTACCTCAGTTATATAATTTGACCGGTCTGGGCTGTTGGGGAACAGGTCTAGGCAGTTAGGGACACAGGCAGACATTGGCCAGTTAGCTGGGTGGTAACAAATTTAGCCAATCAGAATTAACTGCTCGGACTTTCAAAGCTATTTAAAGAGAACAGTTCTTAATAAAATTTGGCTACTGCTGCATGAACACGGAGTGTTCTTTCGTCACTTCAGTCTCGACTGTGACACCCAAGTGTTTTAGGTGCAGATTAGAGATGGCCCACGTGAGATCAAGGCCAGACAGAGCAGTCTGTCCTGGCTGCTTTTGTGCACCAGCAATTTTTGAATGTACCTGCCACTTGCCTTTCTTTGGCAACCCAACAGTTTCCTTGCCTTGCCCTGTTGATCCTCCATTGCACATGCATTCCCTTGCATGTGCATGCCCCACCCTTGACCTGCTGACTGGCTTTCCTCCAGGGCCTTGCCTTGCCTAGCCCTTCCTGTTTCTGCCTGGCCGAAGCATTACTGGACTTAACTTATTATGCCCTGCCTTGCCTTTAACTTCTGAGACTTCTCTCACCTACCACTCCATTTGCTTTCCCCTCACAGCTCCAGTCTTGCCAGCCTCTCTCTTAACTTGCCTACAATTGCCTACACTTGGTTTGCATTGCCTTACCTACATGGCAGGCAAGGCAAAGAGCAATAGGCAAGGCAAAGCAAAGTATGGAAACTGTTTGTAGGGCCAGGCATGGCAGACATAGGCAAGGCAAACAAAACAAAGGCAGGCTAGGAAAACTAGGCACAGTACTGGGAGGCAAGGCAAGGCCAAGTGACTTGGAGTGCCGTTCTTTGGGAAGTAAAAGATATAGCGGCAATGTTGGTAGGCCAGCTGATAAGGTACCATGGGGAAGTATAGTCCTGCAAAACATTTCTGTACTGGCTCCTTCTGTGTAGGAGCCATTTTTGGACATAG
Organism: Ploceus nigricollis; assembly: GCA_013399945.1. Lineage (NCBI taxonomy): Eukaryota > Metazoa > Chordata > Aves > Passeriformes > Ploceidae > Ploceus > Ploceus nigricollis. The sequence goes on along the minus strand of VXBC01001352.1, from coordinate 53,674 downwards.
TCAGTAGTGGATGTGGTATGCAACTTTTCCTTGGAACGCAATGCTTTCTCATGGGAAGGAAAGAATGTAGCCCCAGTGCTGGAAGTGCAGATAAGAACCTGCATCATGCAGCTCAAGGGTGGCAGCAACTTTCTGTCCTGGTATATTAGGTTTGGAAACACTGACTCAATCCCTACAACCATGGAGTCAGTATCCATCTTTGGAAGATGATCTCCCTCCTGAAAGATTAATTTTGGCATGTGTTTTCCGCTTCTCAGAGGTAGCCTTCTTGAAATTCTGCCAGCACATTTCTTTTGAACAAGGTAAACAGCAACGCTGAGTCTTGGTGTGCAGCTTATCTTGTCCCCTGAGCAGGTAATGCCCAGTACCAGTGTTCTGACACCTTTTTATGGAATCATTCCCAGGATGTCTTGTATTTTGGAGGAGGGGATGCCATTTCTTTTGAGATGGGCTTCTAGTTGCACTCTTTGGCAAAGAAAGCACATTTGGAGGAGCACTTCGGGTGATCTCAGTGAATTTAAAGGCTTTTCCCAATAGGCAGTGTCATGAATGATGTCCCATACGTTGAATTTAATAAACCACAAGATTTAAAATTTAGCAGCAATTTTAATTGAG